>JADRCD010234312.1:0-21607 GCA_019843815.1 Montemys delectorum
TAACCATGAGTGGCTCTGCTTACTATAACACTGCTCTGAGATAGAATTTTACTTTATATTTCAAATAGGGTTTAATAAGCCTGATGAGCACTTATGCAGGAAGCTTCTGGAAGACTATAGATGCTTTAGGAAAATGAGAGAGATTATATTGTGTGGCATTCTGCTTCTTTGAACAGGACTTCCCCAAATTTTATGTTATGCTTGGATATTATATATATAATATATATATGTATATACACATATATCATGTGATCATACATATATATGCATATATATGTGTATATTCATGTATATGTATGTATGTATACACACACACACACACACACACACACACTCACACACACGTATCTCCCAGGATAATGTGTCAGTTCTCATTTTAGAAATGGAGACTCATAACAGTTTTGAGTATTGGATAAATACCTTTAGTTTTCATGATACTGTGGTATCTTTTTCCTTCTTTCTTTAGCTTGTAAATAAGCTTTCCTCTTCTACTTTTCAGTGAGAATAATGTGGATTAATGAAACATTATTTGGGATAGTTTCATGTGTTATGGTTAGTGGTTATTGTACAGGTAAATAATATTACATTTGTCAAGATCTTATTAACCTAGAAAACTTCGAGTTTTTGAGATGTAAGTCCATTGCTCCTGTGAAGAAAGTTAGCATGGTAGTTTAGTTTTCTTTCGTCTCAATAAAAACAGAAATCCATAACTACACACCACAGAAACTCATGTTAGAGGAAGAATAGAGGTAGAAGCCTGTTAATTTTACACAGGTCTTTTGTTTGTTTTTCATCTGTTCTTTCTTTATCTTTTTTCTGTGCCCAACATCATACTGATTTGTCCAAATGCATTATTCATCTCTCTGGTCTTTAAATGCCTTTGCATCCCAAATTTTACCTTTGTAGTACATTTGTTAAGATCTACCAAACTACATTGCTTAAAAACATACCTGAGAATTGCCTATCTTGGAGGGCCTACTTAAGCTTCATACATGCTGTCCGTTCCTAAAAACTGTTTATGCCTATTTTCTTTTCTGCAATATATGTACCTACAGTGTTAGGAAGATCTTTATATCTAGACATCAGAAATAGGAATTATCAATAAGATAACACCCCTGTGGTAAAAACAGTGGTGACTAGTATCCTAACATCAGAATAGTGGAAAAGTATTTTAGATTTGACCAAACTATGATCTGGACACGAGGAGACTATCCTGTATATCTCAGTGGGCTAGAATCACCACATAGGTCGTTGCAGATGAGAAGGAAGCATAGAGGTAGACTAGAGGCCATGATGACAAACTTCAGGATGAAATGCCATCATCACCCAGCCAAAGTACATGGATGCTTAAAAACAAAACAAATGAAAAGCAAGGATTCCTCACGCAGAGTTCCCAGGGGTAATGTAGCATAGAAACACACTGAATGGATTTGTGAAGCCTGTTATAAACCGTGGGCTCCAGAGACTTACAGGAGATTTGGCTCTAATACTTAAAGCCACTAATTGTGTTTTCATTTTACCAAAATGTTATTAGACTGATATTTACTTGTGATCATTTTCTACTGACTATGGCAGTAGGAGTACAATTTTAAAAAATCCATTAGATAGTCACTGTGCACATGATATGTGCAGTGTTGAGTGTAGATAACTTTAGACTCCCATTAAAAGAACTATTTTAGTCGTAACTTAAACAGCTAACAAAGATAGTACTTAATCAAGTAAGGATGAGGGTTTTTTCCCTCTCATTAATGTAGCACAGAAGGACACAGAAGCCTACCATTTATAAACAATATGTCCCTGGCTTGATGCAAAGTTAAATTAATTTCTATAGTGTTGTAGTATTGGATGATTCTTCTGCTTTGTTTTCATTTCAGCATCTATAATTTATCTTCTAAATTTAGGCTGGCATAACTTTGCAGGCCACATTAATTTCTATAAAAAGAAATCATTGGGAATAACATAAAGGTTTTTTTAAAAAAAATACAAGTAAAAATTACAAGTAGGCAGGACACTGGAGACTCCCATCAAATGCTACTTGCCATTTGCCACTTCTGTTTGTCATTTCAGTTCCCCACCTGTATGTTTATAATACACTTATTCAGCAAAGGAATGCCTAGGAAGTCTACCAAGTCTAGGTGCTAGGAAATGTTAGCTGTCTGTGAGTTCAGGGCATAGGCTATCTGGAGATTAAGTTCTCCCCTAACAATCAAAATGTATACAAAAGCTACTAATAACCATAGGAAAATTAGATATTTATCCTTCTGGTAAATCTCTCCTATAATTTGTTGTATCATTAAAACTAACCATATAGATAAAAATCTAGAAATATGATTAAGTGTATAACTAAATGTGCTCTCTGCTCCTGCCACAATTCCTCCTATGCTTTCAGAAGCAATGACTTTCCCATATTTCTTTTCTTAATTTATTCTCCAGGTCACTGCCAAGTTTCTAAAGAATATCCCAGATCTCTAAATAATGTTTTTCTTTTAGAGCTTTTACGCACTGACTACTAACCTGCTGCTGGTATTTATAATACTTCTATGACTGTCTTTGTTAGGGTTTTACTGTTGTGAACAGATACCATGACCAAGGCAACTCTTATAAGGACAACATTTAATTGGAGCTGGCTTATGGGTTCAGAGGTTCAGTCCATTATCATCAAGGTGGGAGCATGGCAGCATCCAAGCAGGTATGGCGAAAGAGTAGCTGAGAGTTCTATGTCTTCATCTGAAGGCTACTAGCAGAATACTGACTTCCAGGCAGCTAGGATGAGGGTCTTAAGGCCCACACCCACAGTGACACACCTACTCCAACAAGACCACAACTTCTAATAGTGCCACTCCCTGGGCCTAGCATATACAAACCATAACAATGACTCTGTATCACATGTCCTCAATCATCCTGTGACTATTGATTGTACACTTCATTTGATACTGAGTGGAGTATAACTGGACACCAGATTACCCATTTCTCCCAGAGTCAGCTCCAAGACCTCCATTTCCTAGTCTACTACTGTCTGTCTGTCTGTCTGTCTGTCAAATAATCAAGGACAGTGCCTCCTCCCTTATCCTACAATGAGCATCTTTGTATGTCGACATTGCCACACGTATTTCCCTCTCTTATTTCTCAGTACACTTTGATGATGCTTTTATTTTCATAGTTGTCAACCTTGAAACTATTCCTCCTGCGGTTTTATCTACTATCCAAGACATTATCCTGATATCAGTCTGTTGAGTGATTCTGAACATTGAGGATCAGTAAAGGGTATAAGTTGTTTAACTCTATAAAAATATCATTCATTGTAGGCTTAGATAATGTGTTAAAAGTAAATCTCTCTTTCTGATAGTTCAGTTTTATTATAGGAGTATTACTGAATTTTCCTGGGACAAATGAGATGGGAGTAGCAACTTTCTCTAACCCAGCTATGCATGGCAGATCTCCAGGGTTTTCTCACTTGTCAGTCACTCTTCGTAGGGACCTCCCTCTGCAGCCTAAAGAAGCTTTGCTCCAAAGTTCACACACTGCTCTTTCTCTGAGGCTTCCTGCTCTTCACTGGTCCATGTTGTATTTACTCTGTATGGGTTCTATTTCTCCTCCTCGACTTATCTCTTCTGTTTGCTAGAGGAAAAAATTCAGAGGCATCAGAGAGTTTCTGTATTCTTCTTGGATATTTTTTAAGGGTCAGCTGCAAATGGAATTCACTTGATATCCACTGTGGCCATCCTGATTTCTGAATGCTGAGATGACCCATTTCTTAGTGTTCCTTTTTCCTTCTGGAGGCATTTATTATCTTCCCATATTCTCAGCCTTTTAACCTTTAGCAATGATGTATTGCAGTGCAAGTGTACATGGGGAAGTTTATGCAGCAGTCACAGGCCCCTCTGCACCTCTGTCTGATCTCATCTCATGACAACCTTCCTCTCTTCCCTGCCTAGCCATACAGCCGTGTTTTTCCTTGGGCATACCTTAGAGACTTTTTAATGGTTATTTCTGCAGTGTAGAATGTGCATCCTTCACACATCTGTTTGGCCCAGTTGTTATTTAGTCTTATGTAAAGTTACATTTCCCACCATGGTACACTGTGGCACAGTGCAGCTGACTGAGTAGCTTGTGAGGTACTTTATTTCTGACAGTGACAGACAGGCTACACATCTGCCAGAGACACTGATAGGACTTGATTCTTCCAAGGCCTCACTCCATGATTGCAGAACTACTTTTCCTGTTGCTTACATGTTCCTTAATCTGGGACTATGTATCTGATCTCTTCCCATAACAATATCAGCTGAATTTGATTAGCGTATCCTCTCCAGTGATTGGGCTTCAACTCAATTAGGTCATTAAAGAGCCCATTTCCAAACTCAGTTCCATGGAAAGACAATGTTTGTTTATACACCTTTGTATAAGGGACTCAGTTCATTCATTGAACTACTCAGCTCTCTATAGCTGCTCTCTCTGGGATAATTGTAAGAATGTGCTATTTGTGAAAACAAAGGTGTTTTTTGTTTGTTTGTTTGAGTTTTATTTTATTTATTTTTTTATTTTATTATTTTAATTAGATATTTTCTTTATTTACATGTTATATGATTTCTCCTTTCCCAGTTTCCCCTCCAAAAAACAAACAAACAAACAAAAACAACAAGAACAAACCCCTGTTGCCTCCCCCCACCCCATGCTTGCCACCCTACCCTCTCCCACTTATTGGCCCTGGCATTCCTCTACCACTCCTGGGCATATACCCAGAAGAAGGCCCTGTGAAATCAAAGGGTGTTAACCCCAAGGTCTCTAGATTTTTTTTTTAATAAGTTCTTTAAAATTCTTCTCTCATCTATTACATCCCAACTGCACTTTCTCCTCCCTCCACTGAGAGATGTGGACAAAGGGGAAATTTTTAAAATTACTTTGAGACTAATATAATGATACTATATATATGTATATATAATATAGACTGATATAATAATATAATGAGATTACCCCCTTCCCTTTTCTTCCTCTCACATAATCCCACCTTTCTCTCTTTCAAATACAAGGTCTCTTTCTTTACTTGTTCTTACATATCTGTATGTTCCTAAATTTAAAAACATAACTTGCAAGTAATACTATACAGTGTTACTTGTATATGTATGTTTTCACGACAGCACATTTGTTATTAGATATAGTTTGGTTTTCCCTGGGGCTTTTTGCAACAGTGTAGCCTGTCTGTGTAAACTGGGCTTGCTTGGTACCCACTATGTAGCTAAGGCTAGTCTCAAACTCATTGCAATTCTCTTTGCTCAGAGTTTCTAGTGCTAGAATCAGAGGTGTAAGACATCACACCTGGTAGGAGGTGTTTTAAATTGTTAGTGTTTACATTCTGTTGTTTTATTCATTGATACATGTCCAATACCTAGACAATAACCAGCATATACTAGGTGTTACATGAATAATAAGAAATGTGGTAGCCTCTTGAATGAGTCATTTTTCTGTCCAATTTCTGGAAAGTTATATGTGTATTATATTAATTCACCTCCTATTGCCAAAATTTTGTATATTATTTTCACAGTTTTGTTAATTGAATTTTTGGACAAGCTTGATTGATCATATTGTGATTCTATCTGTTGTTCTAGTTTCAAAATGAGGGGTAGGGGATATGCTGGCCTCTAACTTCTAAATACTTCTACAGAATCCTCCTTATTTGAGCAAACATATATTAAATGTCTATGAGCTGTCTTACTCTTGTTTTTTTATAATGTTGAGTGGTTCATCTTTGCTGATCTTTCTGTGTTTATTCTGTCATTTTGTTGCCTGAATTGAATTGTCAGTTTCTTCCCAGGCCATATTTTTATTGTTTTGTGTTTGTTTTCTTATATATTGTCTAATCATTTTTTTGAATCCTTGGTTATACCTTTTTAGTTTATAATAAAACAACCATGTACAGGAAGTTTATTGTAAGTGTGGGAGCTTTTTCCTGCTAATATCACACTAAGGTAAGCTGGGGCCTAACTCTAGAGTAATAGTTTTCAGCCTGTGCACTGTGACCCCCTTGGCAAACCTCTACCTCCAAAAATATTTGCACTATGATTCATAACGGGAGCAAAACTACAGTTATAAAATAGCAATGAAAATAATTTTATGATTGGGGATCATCACAACATGAAGAACTGATTTAAAGGGTTTCAACATTAGGAACTTTGAGAACCTCTGTTCTAGAGGATTCCTTTAAGGTAGAGTACAAAGGGCTTTGGTTTGAGGAATGACCCACCACAGTTGCCTTATATCCCCACAAATTATTTATCCCTTGTTCCTAGGTGAATACCTTCTGATCTTTACATGATAGGCCAACCTGGAGTATGTAGAATAAGATCAATGATTTATTTTGTCTGTTTTCAATTAGAGTCTTTGTTTCCTATTTTATTCCCATGACTCAAAAGGCAAGCACATTATCCATTTTCTTTCCCTGTCTCCCTATCCTTAAAAGAACAAATCATCAGCTAAACTCACTTTCTCTGACTTTTCCATCTTGATTTATCTGGTAACCATTTCCCAGTCATCAGTAATAAACGCAGACAAACTATGACTAGGGTGAGAAAAGCACCAGTTACTGTATCCTGAGCCAAAGTAAGCCTGCTATGTAGTTTCCTTGACTTGGATCCTCTACTTTGCTTGTGCCTAACTCATCTCTTCACTTTTCCCATTACATACAGGTCTGCAATTAAAGCCTTACGTCCCGGAGGGCTACTCGTGTACTCTACATGCACACTTTCCAAGGCTGAAAATCAAGATGTCATCAGTGAGATCTTAACTTCTGACAGTAACATCCTACCTGTGGATATTACTGGGATAGCAAGGACTTTCTCCCAAGACTTCACATTTGCTCCCACTGACCAGAAATGCAGTCTTTTGGTGATTCCTGAAAAGGGCAAAGCTTGGGGCCCAATGTATATAGCCAAACTGAAAAAAGGCATGAGTACAAGAAAATGGCAAGGTGAATTTTGTAAGCCATGCTGATGTGTTATTGTATGCATATTTCCTGAGCTCACCACTTGTTAACAACTTGATATGTGCAGCTTTTCATTACTCTGCCTTAGTTTCATGAATGGGTTCAACCACCAGCCCCCGCCCCGAGTTCCCCTTGAATCCATGGATAAAAGACACACACATAGACACACACACACACACTCACTCACACATGGTTATTCCTTTTCTATTTGCCTTCTTGGCACAATTGCTGGGTGCTACTATCTCCCACCTGGAAAAGCATCCCCTTATCAATACTCTTAGCTCCACTTCTCCCACCAACCCTAAACTTTAGTTTCTACACTCCCCTGACCACCTGCCTGTAGGAGCAGCCTGTGTGGCCACTCCAATATGAGACCTCCCATGGCTGGTCAACTTTTCTCCATCAGAAAACCAGTGAATTCAGTCTCTCATTCCTTGTGTCTGTCTCTTTTCCTCCAGGGACCCAGAAGCCTTGCCTATTCCTTCCACCCAGCAATTGGCCTATGGCTTCTTTACTGACAGATCAAGAACCAATTGGTGAACAGGAACTTAGCATCAGAACCGCCCCTACAGTTAGTATTTAAATACTTACAGAGCCACTTTCCCTAGAACCATTTGAATCCTGTTTAGTTAGTATTTGAGCATAGACTTAAGAAATTTTCAGGTATAATTTTGCACCTCGAAATATATGTATAGTGGTGATTTAAAGTGGGATAGATGATGTTGGTTCTGTATTATAATTTTTTGACTTTTAATTGAGATCTTATAGTTAAATTAATTAGAATATTGAGTTCTGCACATAAAATGTTTAGGATCATATTCTATAACATGAGTGTTTTAAATCTTTCCTTTAAAATTTCTATTTGCTAACACTTTTACTGCTTCCTCATCAAATCTGCAGATTCTCTTTGTAAGAATAATTGGTATTCCAAGGTTAAGTTCTTAAGCAGCACAATTTCTAGTGCTAGCAAAATAGGTTTCTTATTTGCAAAGTTGTTTTGTGTTAAGGACTGTCTTCTGTTTACTGCAAAGGTCAGTGACTCTATTGACACCAGCTTTATTTCTCCCCATTTTCCTTTATTCACAAATACAAATTGAAAGGGTAAATTACGTTGAAAGGCCTTTAGAAGAACAGATTCCCACGCATGGGGTTGACTTTCGACATTCAGCTTGTAGAATAATGGAGTCTATCCAGCAGGCTATAAAGCAAACACTTGAAACAAAACCAGAATGATTAATAACAGCAATAACTGAACTATATTTGGAGTGCTTTGTTACATAATTGCAGTCATAATGAGTACTACAGAGTCTGATTGTCTTACAGTTGCAATCTGGAGGGGCTTTTCATTTCACTTGGTTATAAAATGTTGTATGAGAGTGTGATGTCACATATTAATGTAGAAGATGCCTAATAAGAGTCAATTATTCATTTCCAAGACCCCAAACCATTCAGAGTGATCTCTATTTACACATATCCCAAGAATTTTGTGTGTGCTTCTATATTTATACTTAGGATTTTTTAAAAATCAATTTTCAGTCATAAATTTTTCTTTAGAAATGCTTCACTTGGATCCAAATGTATTTTTCCAACTATTAAGAAAAATCATAGTGGCAGACATGGCACTGCATGCCTGTAATCACAGCATTTTTGAGACTGAGCTGGAAGAATTGTAAATTCAAGTCAGTCTTGGCTGCCTGCATACCCTCCTTAAGGACTATGTAGGGAGGACAGAGGGAAGGAGAGAAGGAGAGAAAATTACAAAGCATACTTGAAATTAAAAATTAGCCTTTTATTTTCATTAAGATTTATTTATTTTTGTCTTATTTTATATGTGTAAGTGTCTTGGCAACATATATGTCTGTGTACCATGTGCATACCTGTTGCCCGAGGAAGTCAGAACTGTGCTTCAGATCCTCCAGAACTGAGATATAGATGGTTGTGAACCACCATATGGATGCTTGGACTCAAAGCCTGGTCTTCTGTAAAAGCAACAAGTGCTGTTAACTGCTGTGCCATCTCTCAAGCCCAAAATTAGCTTAAAACAATCAACCGTGAAAGCACAAACTTCCACTGATGCAGAGTGATATTGTTCTGTTCCATTCATTAAGCTATTCATTACATACTTTTTGTTTTATATACCTGTGCAACTGGAATCAAATGAATGGACAGTCTGGGAAAAATCATCCTCTTACCTTTGTTCTTGACAATATTTTAAAATATATCTGACCAGTGTGTTTATAGTAAATGTTTATCTCGGGCCCATCAGATGTATTCAGGTAATACAGAAGATTAATGACAGAAAAGGGTTTTGTTTGTTTTACTTTGAAGTATTTGATTTTCTGTTTGAATTCCTGTCTTTGGATTCTGTAGTTTTAACAGTGCCTGAGAATGGCTGAGGAGCACCTAAAGAAATATTCAACATCCTTAGTCATCAGGGAAATGCAAATCAAAACAACTCTGAGATTCCACCTCACATCAGTCAGAATGGCTAGGATCAAAAACTCAGGTGAGAGCAGATGCTGGAGAGGTTGTGGAGAAAGAGGAACACTCCTTCATTGCTGGTGGGATTGCAAGCTGGTACAACCACTCTAGAAATCAGTATGGCGGTTCCTCAGGAAATTAGACATAGACTACCAGAGGATCCAGCTATACCACTCCTGGGCATATACCCAGAAGATGCTCCAACATGTAATAAGGGCACATGTTCCACTATGTTCATAGAAGCCTTATTTATAATAGCCAGAAATTGGAAACAACCCAGATGTCCCTCAACAGAGGAATGGATACAAAAAAATGTGGTACCTCTACACAATGGAGCTACTCAGCTATTAAAAACAATGAATTTATGAAACTCTTAGGGAAATGGATGGATCTGGAGAGTATCATCCTGAGTGAGGTAACCCAATCACAAAAGAACACACATGGTATGCACTCTCAGATAAGTGGATATTAGCCCAGAAGATCGGAACACACAAAGTGCAATCCACAAACCACAAGAAACTCAAGAAGGAAGACCGAAGTGTGGACACTTCATTCCTTCTTAAAAGGGGGGACAAAATACCCATGGAAGGAGTTGCAGAGACAAACTATGGAGCAGAGACTGAATGAATGACAATCCAGAGACTGCTCCATCTGGGAATCCTTCTCATATTCAACTATCAAATCCAGACACTATTGTGGATGCCAGCAAGCGCTGACTGACAGGAGCCTGATATAGCTCTCTCCTGAGAGGCTCTGACAGTGCCTGACTAATACAGTAGAGACTCACAGCCATCCATTGGACTGAGCACAGGGTCCCCAATGAAGGAGCTAAAGAAAGGACCCAAGGAGCTGAAGGGTTTGCAGCCCCTTAGCACGAACAACAATATGAACTAACTAGTAACCTCAGAATTCCCAGGGTCTAAACCACCAACCAAAGAGTACACATGGTGGGACTAATGGCTCCAGCAGCATATGTAGCAGAGGATGGTCAAGTCGGTCATCAGTGGGAAGAGAGACCCTTGGCCCTGTGAAGGTTCTATGCCCCAGTGTAGGGGAATGCTAGGGCCAGGAAGCAGGAGAGGGTGGGTTGGTGAGCAGGGAGAGGGAACAGGGTTTTTGTTTTTGTTTTTTTATTTTTTATTTTTTTCGTTTTCTTTTCTTTTTCTTTTTTTCAGAGGGGAAATTGGGAAAGGAGATATCATATGACATGTAAATAAAGAAAAAAAGATTTATTTTAAAAAGTGCTTTTATATAAGTTAACCACAATATAAAACTTTACAGTAAAAGTATTGAGTGTGTTGAATGTCATTATTTTTCCAGTGTAATGTCATGAAACTTCAAATGAACACTAGGTGTGGTATAGGACTTGATTATTTTGGTCTTACTACATATATATTTATTGACTTTATTATTAAGATATTGTAACAAAACAGCAAACTTTATTGCACATTAAATGCTTGATTGAAGTCTTTATGATGCCTTTTTTGATCTTTCTAACTATGCCCAGAAATGGTGGTGATGGGTGTCAGTATTCAGCTTTTAGGAGGCAGAGGCCCGCCAGTGGCTGGCCACCAAGGGAGACACTGTCTCAAAGCAAGCAGCCAACCAAGTGAACAGCCACTGGTAATGAGTTTGTATCCTCTCAGTAAATGAGGGGAGCAAAGCCCAGTGTTATCTGTTTGTCAAGGACACTGCCAACTTAAGAAGAGATCCCATATGTGAGCTGGCTCCATTGCCAACCCTTCCTACTGTCACTGTGTTGTCTCACTCAGTATAGATCGTATGATCTTCAAGATTAGTGGCTGCCTTTATGCCTGTTCTCCACTATTCGGTTTTCTGTTTATGCACAATTCTCTATTCCCAGAGCATCAAGTATAGGTCATCAGAGCTTGATCAGTACTTGGGAAAGAAAAGCCTTTGAAATATTTCAGTCCTGTTCTGAGGAAGTATACCCTGTGATTGTAAAACTACAGATTCTCCCATGGAGGTATTTTGTGCCTCCCTGTCTGTTCCACGGTGAGACGAAGAATGGATCTTTGGGTAGCCTTGCAAGGTCAACCGAACCGAGGCATAGTAGATGCTGCATTCTGTGGCACGAAGTCATTTTAAAAACCGCTTCATAAAATTTAAGTCACCTACCTCCACAATAACTGCACCCTGCCATCAGCACACTGAACATCCACTAGTTTCACAAATAGACCAAGAATAAATGTAATGCATTTAAATGGTTTGTACTGAATTTTTAAAGCATAAGATACTAGTTGTGGTTTGGATTCAAGGCGGCCTACTATTCGTTATCCCATTACATATATCCATTTGGCCTTATGCTTAAATTACATATTATTCCCCTAGTGGTACTGTAAAAAAAAATATGCTTTCATATAATATAGGTAGGTATAAAAAATGGCTACCTGAATACATGGTACATGAATAAATAATCAAAGCCTAATAGCCCTTTCTTGAAGAAGCCTGTATGCCTAGTGAGAAACATCAGGTCATCTGCATAGGCTAATGTAACTTATCTAAAATACAAGAGAAAGCCAGAATGCATGGTGACAATTGTATTACATGCCAAGAAGTCCTTTGATGCAATTGAATGGGGCTACTTGTGTTATGTGTTAGGTAAATTTGACTTTAGGGACAAATAGAGCAGATAGCACAATTTATTTTCAACTCGTTTATTTGGTTCAAATCAATGGTTTACAGTCTCCCTTTCCTGGCTTATTACTGCACTGGGGTTGGAAGCCAGGATGAGGGCCATTTCTGATGACCCTTTCCAGACTGTCAGTGGTACTTACAATATCACCCGATCCCAGGGGCACCTACAGAACACTCAGATGGAGGCTCATAAGTTAAATACTACATGCTGATAGTCTACGAGTGCTGAGAGCCCTAACACTTTCTGTCCTGAAAACATTAACTGGAGTTATCAGGATCTCAGTGGTGTCAGGATGCAAAGTCAGTGGGAGAGAATCAGAAATATGATCTTGTCACAATAGTTTCTACAAACATGGCAAATGACATTTTATAATAAAATGTAAACTTAGAAAGATTTGATTTGGGATTCTCTTACGGGACTCATTAAGCAACCAAGCAAAGTATAACACTTAAAAACAGACCTGTAATCCAGTACCGATTTAAAAAATAATGTAAAGTGAGTTTCATTAAATCTAAGGAAAATTAAGGCTTAGTAGAACATGTACCTCTTTAAAATTTAATTCAGTAACTCCAATATTAAACTCCATACCTCTGTAACTTTTTATAAATGAAGAAATTCATTTCCTTAGGCATGTAAGACCACACAGTCATGATGAAACCCTGGGATAGCATTTGCTACCTCAGGGAAAGGAGTCTTTGCCTCATTGGAAGCCATTTAATGGAATACGTCATGACTCAATTAAGCTTGCTATGGCTTGTCAAAAGGAATTTTCCACTGCATATTGCTACAGAAGAGCCTATTACATGTGACTAACTACATCCCGCAACAGGATAAACAGAGGCCAAAAATGCATAGTTCACTAAAGAATAAGAAACAAGACCATAACATCCAGCTTAATCTAGTTTTTAAAAAACAGAAGGGAATAAAATTGTAAGAATAGGCAAATTCCAGAGGTCCAGAAAGGGAAGAAAGTGGGACAAATCTTGTAATAGTGTATAATTGTTCTAATAGAAGTCTTCTTCATGTATTTATCCAAACAAGCTATTAACCACTTTTCCAGAATGCTACATGAGGGTGAGGACCAGAGAAGTGAGATGGCCAGAGGCTGTCGGCTGACTCATATATGATGCTGGTAGGGAAGGATTGCAGAATTTACCGCAACTGACTCACAAAAAGAGAAAGATTGGGGTATGGTGATGACAGCTCTCTTTAATGTTATTAGAACATACTCTGTGTGGCAATTTTAGTCACGAAAAGGAAGGATAATTAGTTGTGTCATATGGCACAAGATAGATATTCCTCTTTAATTGATCATAAAAAATAAACTTGATTGCAATGCCTAGGCTGTACCAAATGTGTTTCACAAATGCGGGCGGAAGACGCAGTAGAACCACGTGTTCTTCAATAAAAGGGTCCTCTGTCAGTGAGGCACAGTAACATGTAACTATACCCAGACATACAAGAGACCTACACAAGAAGATCATCTGAGCTTAGACAAGCCTAAGCAACAAAGACACTGTTTCAAAAGCATATCTCTTTGAATATTGGATTGTCTTAGTTTCCAGTACAGATACCAGTTTCTTCCTCTGTATGAGGCTGTAACTAGCCCATGCGTGTTATTTTTTAAGATATACATATACATATACATATATATATGCGTGTGTGTGTATGTATTTTTATATATATTAAATATACATTAAGTACTAAATGTAATGTATTTATATACATATGTAATATATAGCATGTATATGTATGTGTGTTTGTGAGAGACAATATGACTACGTGTATTTAAGTGAAGGTGCCCATGGAGGCTAGAGCTATGGGATCACCTGGAATTAGGGTCACAGATGGTTGTCAGCTGCTGAATGTAGATGCTGGGAACAGAACTTGGATTCTATGGAAGAGTAAGTACCCTTCACCACGGAACTGTCGCTCCAGACGTGCTTCTGCTCTTTTGAGCTACCTGCTTAACCTGTAGCTCAAATATACATTTACAGATACATATACAGCTAATGCAGTAGGTTCCGTCTCTGTTGATATTGCACTGACAGAAGTAATTTGATGTAATTTATGAAAAGGTGATTGCTGTAACAGGGTGAAGATCTGACCATCAGTCTGGGCAGTCTTATCTTGAGTTGGTGAAGGGAGGTCTCAGCAGCAAGGGAAGCTGCAATAAAACATGGCTGATATGCTACCAGAAAGCCATTACAGTTTCCCATATAAGTTAGCTGTTCTCTTATGGTTTGCATTGCTGTGAAGCGACACCATGTCCAAGGCAACTCTTACAAAGGATAACATCTAGTTGGGAGCAGCTTCCAGTTTCTGAGGTTCAGTTCATTATCATCAAGGCGAGAGCACAGCAGCATTCAGGCAGGCATGGTACAGGAGGAGCTGAGAGTTCTGCATCTTCATGAAGGCCACTAGAAGACTGGCTCTCATGTGGTTAGGAGGAGGAGGGTCTCATTGCCTAACCCACAGTGACACACTTCCTCCAACAGGTGACACCTACTCTAACAAGGTCATATCTCCTAGTAGTGCCACTCCCTGGGTCAAGCATAGTCAAACCACTACAGGTGTGGACTATGTATCTTGGGCTCCTCTATTCACTGAGGATTTTATTGTCAATCTAAAATCTTCTGAGAGCTCCTGGATTTAACACCTCTCTGGACAACATTTTTAATATTCTACCTTCCTGGTTCCTTGATTTCATCTGCCTCTTGGCTTCTATCTCCATTATATTCAGTGAATCATGTCCGGATATCCCTAGAACCTGGCATTATCTAAGCCATACTGTCCAGTGGCCCTTTCTGCATTCTTAACCTATCACCTTCCAATACGCTGCCTTATACCTCACAATCTACCATTTTCTTTTGCTGTGGTCAATAGAACAAAATTCTATTGACTTCCCTCAATGATGACTTGTGATCAGGATGTGTAAACCCAATGAACCCTTTCCTTTCTAAGTTGGTGGTTTGGGTCAGTGTTTTATTACAGCAATGGAAAGCAAATGAGGACATTCTCTCCAACACACACACACACACACACACACACACACACACACACACACACAGAGAGAGAGAGAGAGAGAGAGAGAGAGAGAGAGAGAGAGAGAGAGAGAGAGAGAGAGAGAGATTGCATTATTTATTATCTTCATCAAAATTTGAATAATTCTACCAAAGACGCTGAATTACTACAATGCTTAGTGTCCCTGTTTATCAGCTGTGTTGCCCTTTAAACAATTTGCCATGACCTCTGTATGTATTATCTAGACCTCTAGTTGGGAGCTTCATGGTATTTTTGCAAAAGGGTCTAGATATTTTTTTCTTTTATCCAATCAAAGTAAATAATTATATACTTTCACAGTTTTATACACTATATTCTGATTATAGTTTCTTATTCCCTACTCCTCCTAGAGTCACTCCCTTTCTGTCTCACATTTGAAAAAAAAACAGGCTTCTTAAAGACAACTAGACATGTCAAAATAAAATACAATAAGATGAGACAACAAAACCCCAAAAGCCTATCATATTGAAGTTGGATATGACAACCTATCAAGAGGAAAAGAGCCCCAAGAGCAGGCACAAGAGTCAGAAACCCACTGGTTGTCACAGTCCAGAGTCTCATAAAAAAAAAAAAAAGAAAACTAAACTAATAGCTCTGATATATATGCAGAGGGACTGGCATAGCCTCGTGTAGGCTCTGTGCTTGCTGTTTCAGGCTCTGTGAGCTCATGTGTACCTTGCCAAGCTGATTCCGAGGGCCATATTTTCCTGGAGTCCCTCCATCCCCTTTAACTCTCGGAATCTTTCCTCCTATTCCTCTGGAGCCTTTTAGCTCTGAGGGGAGAATATGATAGAGATCCCCAGCTTAGGGCCTCTCACCATAATGTCTGAGTGAAGGTCTATGCAGGTTCACATATTTTTCAATACTTTAGTTTTCTAATGTTAATGCTCCTGTATGCCAATGATGTAAGTATCAACATTTAATTTTCCCACAAGGAGTTAAAAGAATAGACTATTTTCAAAATTGTGTTCGCTGGTCTGAGAGATGCAAATTCAATAAAAGAATCTAATCTGTTAAGGGCAAGCTTAGGCATGTATATAGTGTGGAAATTTTTCAACGTGAAACACGTTTAGTAATAAGATTAGGATGCCAGTGGATAAATCCATAATGTCTTCTGGATGATACTTCAAACCTGTGAGGAATATCCAAGGACAGAAAAGATGATTAGCCTGTCTTAAAATAGAAAAAGGAGCCATTCCCAGGCACATCAAGGACAGTGAAAAAGCAGATCTTAAAGTAACATATGAGGAAGCTATAGAAAAGTCTAATTTTACTTGTAAACAAATGTTAACCTAGAACTATTTTTTAATGAAAACTGCTATAATCATGACCTTCATTTGTCTTTAAATTGATTGGCAGCATTAAATTGTCTCCAAACTTACTGAACTTTAGTTGACTCATCTTTAAAGTAAAACAAATTAGCTGCAAGAAAGCTGAATATATTTTGAGGTTTTCTTATATTCTAGGCCTTTGATAAATATTTGTGTTGGCTACTTTATTTAATCTGGTGTCTGCTTGGGAGTGTTCTCTGAATTATACCTCAGGCTGAGGCAGATGGCTGGTGCTATATACAAAAGCCAGGAGAGTAGGGATGTGGGACAGCAGCGGGGGATTCAAAATAGCTCCAGGATTTGATAAACCAGTCTACTGCAGTCTGAACAGGTAGTCAGGCTGACAGGAGCCACTACAGGCACTAGTGGGAGGAGAGCCCTCTCTGCTAGGTCACCTTGGCAAATATATTCCTTTGGTTAAAAGGATTGTTCCTGTTACTTCCTCGAGGTAGAAAGCATGGTTAGTTTCATCTGTGTTTGCTTTCCTCAGTAGCAGCAAACCAGACTTTGTTTTCAAGCATGAGGTTTTTCTCTCTTTTGTAGCTGAATTTTTGCTTGTATAAATCAATCCATTTTTTAAAGCAGAACATTATCCAGCCCCTCGCCTATATTTTGTTATATTTCTTTTTTACAGTGAACAAACAGCTGTGTGTAAAATGTCATACACATTGTCATTTTGTATGGCCCTAAAGTACATAAAGTTCTATAGGAAATTTTCAAGCTTAAAGAATAAAACAGAAATGGATAGCATTAGATCATCCTAGGGTTCTGTTGAAAGGATATAGCCTCCTGCAGTCTAAGAGTAGTTTTTTTTAATTGACTTTATAAAAATTCATACAGTATGTTTAGATTATATTCTTTTCCCTCCCCCCAGCTCCTTCTAGATCTTCTCCCTCCCTATCCACCATGTTCTTTCTCTCACAAAGAGAAAGCAACACCAAAACTCACTCATGTTCACACACACACACACACACACACACACGCACACGCACGCGCACACGCACACACACGCACACACACACACACACACACACACGCGCACACGCGCACACACACACACACACACACACACACACGCGCACACACACACACAAGCAATAAAACCATGGAGTCCATTTTGTATTGGCCAATTACTCCCATACAAGAGGTCTACCCTGGAGAGCAGTTGATATAGCTATTGTCCCTTGGGGAAGACTAATTTTCCTTCCCCTACTTTTCCTAACAGTATCAATTGCAAATGGCTTCATGGTAGGAGTGAGACTTTGTGCTGAGCATGTTTATAAACAAGTAAGAAATAGAATTTTGTAGATCTGCTGCCTTACCTGTTCATCCTAGGATTTCCCAGTTATTTCATTAGCGTTCGTATTGCTTGCTTGTGGTTTTTTTTCTAGTACCTATTACACTATTTTTGTTTCTAAGTTAGTATCAGTACAGGATTTATTTGTTGTCAGGTTCCTTCACAAACATTAAAGGTATGATTCGGTTATGTTCAATAATAACAGAAACACTTGATCATTGAAAAAGATCCAGATTACACCAGTATTCTGTACTTTTAAGGTATAAAATAAGTGCAGTGGTAAAGCATGCAGCACACAAATGTACACTGGAAGCTCAGTTAGTTGATAATCCTTGGAGACTTTGCAGGTCCTTGAAGTTCATCTTACAAATACTGCACTATTCTTTTCTAGAAAGGAAGCACAGTCTTTCTTCTGATCAGTGTATCTCAGTAGTTTTTCAGCAGAAACCAAAGCACGAGGAAGTAATTTGGAAAGGACAAACACAGGAGATCTTTGGTACATAGCACTACCCTACAGGTACTTCTTCAGAGGCCAGGGAATGCTTATACCCTCACTGTGGAAAGAGTGATCATATAATTTATCATCTAACACCATATTTTTTAAAATAAAGGGGCAGATTAATACTCAGAACTGGACAACTATATGACCAGAATGGGGTATGGAGAAGAGAACTGGGCTTTGTGCATATAAAGAGATCAAAGAAAAGTCATATACCAAATGGAACTCATTCCTGAGAAATGCTTTTGTCATTCCTATACACTTTCTTCAGTCCCTCTTCTCAGACCCCTCAGCCCCAATAAATTTCTATTTATAAAAGGACTGCCTTTCTCAGTTATCTTCCTAAATTACAAAGGGTAAGGGGCCCCTTGTAATCAACTCAAAATATACCCTAGCACTATCTAAGGACTTCAACCTGCTATCACCCTTGATGAGTGCTTTTGACAAAGTCATAAGTGAGATAAGATTGTGAAGATGAATGATTACAGATTTTGACATTGGATTTCAAGCTTAAAAGTGAAATAATTATAAGATGAAAAATCATAATCCTACTTCTGTCTTAGTTAGGGTTTTATTGCTGTGAACAGACGCCATGACCAAGGCAACCTTTTTAAAAATTTTTTTGATATTTTGTTTACATTTCAAATGTTATCCCCCTTTCCAGTTTCCCCTCTGCAAACTCCCTATCCCATCCCTCTTGCCCTGCTTCTATGAGGGTGCTTCCCCCACCAGCCACCCTGCCTTACTGCCCTAGCATTCTTCTACACTGGGGCATCAAGCCTTCACAAGATCAAGGGCCACCCCTCCCATTGATGCCAGGTAAAGCCCTTCAGCTCCTTCAGTACTTCCCCTAACTCCTCCATTGGGGTCCCTGTGCTCATCCACATCTGTATTGGTCAGGATTTGGCAGAGCCTCTCAGGAGACAGCTGTATCAGGCTCCTGACAGCAAGTACTTTTTGGTATCAGCAATAGTGACTGGGTTTGGTGTCTGCATGTGGGAAGGATCCCCAGGTGGGGCAGTCTCTGGATAGCTTTTCCTTCAGTCTCTTTTTCTACTCTTTGTCTCTGTATTTCCTTTTTCCCCTCCCCTGTTGGACCATGAAAGGCAGTCTGTGTTCTGGTTGAGCGAGGCTGACTCCAGAGACCCGGTAGAAAATTCTACAAGGGACCAAACAGTAACCTACACCCCCAGACATTAGGCTGCTAACGTCACGAGCCCTCACTCCATTATCTTGTGGCTATCGTGTAGACAATGCCCCAAGCTCCCAGTATTCTGTGATTCTACCCTCACAGTCATCTGACTATAGCTAGGTATGCCCCACCCCTAGGAACAGCAAGGTAGCCAAGCTTTCTATAAAAGGAGCTGCTTGACCCCTCCTCTCTCTCTCTAAAATTCTTACTCTTACTCTCACCACTTGCACTCTTTCTCCCCCTCTCTTTTCCCCTCTCTCCACGTGGCTATGGCTGGCCTCTACCTTTCTACCTTCTCTCACTCTCTGCTCTTCTACAATAAAGGCAAGAACTATGACTGCCTCCTTTTCATCTAGACTTGCCGTGCTAAAGCAATAGCTTAGGCCTTCCCCTAAAGAGCCGAGTCTAATCTTTGGCAGGAAAGCCTTCCAGTGTTTCCAGCCACGAGAATGGACCAAGGACTCTGGCCCTTGTGGAAACCACCAGGCACCCCCTTTTCTCCCTACCCCTTTCTCCCTTTGGCCCCGGGGCTGACTGAGCTGCCCTCAGGACCCCAGTTCATTCTCAGCTCTTCTGTGACATCCAGCGGCCCCCACCCATCGGCATGAGAGTGCTGGCATCCTCCTGCATTGTAGTGCATGAGAGTCAGAGCCTAAACTGCATGGGGGGAGGGGCGTCCGTGGCCTAACACAGCTAGACACCCATCCTGCCTGTCCTGCGGCAGGCAGTTCCATAGGGTCTGGTGACAGTCTCCCAATCTCTGGCAGGACGAGGGACTCTCCCACCCCTTTGTTTCCCACCCACCCCTAGCACTTGGTATCTGATACTCCCTCTCCTTTCTTCCTCCCAAGTCCCTCCCACCCTAGACTTCCCTTGATTATTTTGTCCCCCCTTCTAAGCAGGACTGAAGCATCCACCCCCTTTGGTCTTCCTTCCTCTTCAGCTTCGTGTGGTCTGTGAGTTGCATCGTGGGTATGCCATGTTCTTTGCCTAATATCCACTTCTCAGTGAGTACATACCAGGTGTGTTTTTTTGTGACTGAGTTACCTCACTCAGGGTGATATTTTCTAGATCCATCCATTTGCCTAAGAATTTCGTGGTCATTGTTTTTAATAGCTGAGTAAATGTGTAAATGTACCACATTTTCTGTATTCATTCCTCTGTTGAGGGACATCTGGGTTGTTTCCAATTTCTGGCTATTATAAATAAGGCTGCTATGAACATGGTGGAGCATGTGTCCTTATTACATGTTGGAGCATCTTCTGGGTATATGCCCAAGAGTGGTATAGCTGGATCTTCAGGTAATACTATGTTCAATTTTCTGAGTAACCACCAGACTGATTTCCAGAGTGGTTGTATCAGCTTGCAATCCCACCAACAATGGAGAATTATTCCTCTTTCTCCAAATCCTTGCCAGTGTCTGCTGTCACCTGAGTTTTCGATCTTAGCCATTGTGAGGTGGAATCTGAGGGTCATTTTGATTTGCATTTCCCTGATGACTAAGGATGCTGAACATTTCTTTAGGTGCTTCTCAGCCATTTGAGTTTCCTCAGTTGAGTTCCTCTTAGGCCAGATATTTGAGCAGAAGTGACAGTGCTCTCAGGTGTGTCAGCACTCCTGGGAGACCAGCTCCCTACTGGTGGGATTTGGATATGGAGATCCAGGCAACCCTTTTAAGGACAACATGTAATTGGGGCTGGCTTAAAGGTTCAGAGGTTCAGTCCATTCTCATCAAAGTGGGAATGTGGCAGCAGTCAGGCAGGTATGGTGCAGGAGGAGCCAATTTAGACTTCTTAGACATCTGCCAAACACTGGAAGTAGTCTTAGGACACTCTTGAGCAATGCCTTAACTTTTGGGAAGCATGTGGCTAAAGAAAACAAGAATCACATTTTATACCCCAATTCTATATTCAGTGACTCTTCATTCAATGTGTGCCAAGGGTGATCTGTGGCTGATGCTCTCTTATTGCCTATCTTTGCTACCGTGAACTCCTTCCCACTCTATGACTGGCACTCACATGTAAATTATTCTAATTTGATTTTCTGTTGCTGTGATAAAATGCAGACCAAAAGAACTTGTGGAAGGAAGGTTTTAATTTCATCTTATAT
>JADRCD010234313.1:0-26375 GCA_019843815.1 Montemys delectorum
TTTTTTTCTATTATCCAATAAATTAAATGAAACCAAGTGATTTTAGGAATTTTTTTTTAAGTAGAAAATTTGTGATTTCCTTTCTCCAAAGTCAAGCAGCCTTCCATGTAAACAAATGCTGGCTCTTTATCTCTGCAATGATAGGGATTAACCCCAGGGTCTGTAAGGTCTATGCATGTGTTTTGCTGCTGAGCTACACTCACAGTTTCAGAGATAGAGTCTCAGTAAAGCTAAAAGAACTGAGCGTCTCTTCTAATGCAAGAGATGCTCAGTGTAATGAGCACACAACAGTGAGGAGAGAAATGTAAAGAAATAGCACTGACAAAGACATCACCACATCAGCTCCATGATCAGGGTTATGTCAAAAGTGACATGTAAATAATATGCACCCTTCATATTAATGACAGTATAGCATTTCACTGATATCATTGTCACTTACACAGTCATCACTCTCTGCTCCATTAAAGATTAACAGGATATCAGACAAATTCAAACTTAGGAATATTTATAAAAATCTAGGCCAGAATAACTCAGAAACTGTCAAAGTCATAAAGGACAAGGGAAGTCCGAGAAAATCCAGATAAGAACGTCTAGTGGAGACTCTGGAGACAGAAGTAGTGGAATGCAGTGTCTTTGAATGGAAACTGGGACAAAGAACAACTATGGAAAACTGATGAAATCAAGATGATGTATTGGTCTGAGAAGTGAAAATCAGAAATCATTGACACAAGAGAAAGAAAGATTGAGCTGTGGATGAATCAAAGGAAGAGATGCAAGAAGGGGGAAAAACTGTAGTAAGCAGATTTGAAACCCCGGTTGATTCCTCACAAGAGAGGAATTCCTCACAAGAGAGGAATCCTGACGTGTGAGTGACACTGTCCACATCAGTCTAGAGGAGAGCTGTTCTGAGAAAAGGACCTTCATGAATTTTTGACCCCAGATGTGGAGCAGGCTCTGAGGAATATCTAGTCTATCACCCTGAATGCCTCTAACAAAGCCAGATCAAAAGAATGAAAGTATTCTTTCCTGCAGTATGGCCCATATAGAATACATAATAGAGAAGGCTCTAGATCATTTGGATCCCACTTCCTAGACTTTTCCTTAAACTCAAGTGGCCACTAAAGTCATCATCACTCAAGAGATGACATGAAAGGATGAAATTTGTAAGAAATGTTTATTTGGATTAGATGGAAAAATCTTCAGGATGACATAACTACTGTGCTTCTTCTACACTAAGACATTCTCTGATGATAAACAGGAGAATAAGGTTTAACATTGACCTCTTTTTCACAGTACACAGAAATGAAGCTAGGTGAAAACTCCCTTCTCTCTGCTCCCCATCTTACCCCCCCACAGAAGTCTACTTACAAACAAAGCTCCTGCAAATGGGTAGCCAGATTTTAAAGGGACAGAAAACACTGAGGTAAAATGTGGGCTGAAGGGAACAGATGCCAAAATGGTTCCCGGAACAAACACCATCACAGCACACATGATCTGGATTGTCTGTTGAAAGAAGGGAGATGGTGATTAAACCAGCAGTGACAAGAAGGATCTCTCCACTTTTCCCATGGTGCCCATGCATTGTCATCTTCTACAACATCTCACTGAGCACACAGACATTGTATGAGCTCTCCAGTAAGGGAGGAAAGTTCATTCTGGCAGAGATGTGGTTCTGCCAGAGCCTTGGGTCACCTTTAGGCATTTCTGTAATCCCTTGTATGCTCATGACCCTTCCTGGCATCTCCTGGCTGAGCTGAGTTTGAGTGCATGAGTAACAAGTCTCCTGTTCCCTCTTGTGGGAAAACAGGCATCTGAAAGCCCTCCTGCTCTGAGCACTAGAATGTGGAAAGCTCTACCCATATCATCCAGAGCTCACAGAGCATCACATAGGGCCAGCATCTCTGCCGAGCTCCACAGCACCTTCAGTCCAGTTGTTCATGCAGGGGATCCCTTGACGCTATATTAAATGGAAAAACTTGACTTCCTGACATCTTCCTTCACCTCCCAGAATCACAGCTCTTGTAATATTGATTAAGCAACTTTTCTAAACTTTTCTACAAGTACTTCAAAGGTATCCAGCAGATTGTACGTATGCTCAAGGCAAGGTCATCAGTTTCATTAAATTCTGACACTGGGAAATACAGTGGCCCATGCATATACTGTTAGTACAGACAAGACTGAAAAACAGCTCCATTCTTTGTCACAACAAATATTCTTCTCCCCCCTTTACTCAAAATATTCCCATTACTGAGTCTGGAATGAGCATAGTGTAGCAAACCAATGGTCTTTCTGTACCATCTCTTTTCACCAAGGAGGAGAAGGGTGTTCCCTGCTTAGAGAGCACCTAAAATATAGCTACAATTGTTTTTAATCAATAAAATACTTAGTAAGTACTCTTCAAAAATGAAAAAAAATAAAAACAAACTAAACAAAATCTCAATGACCCTTGGAATTAGGTTTTGGAGTGCAGTCCAGTTCATTGGAATAAAGGGAAATATTTGCCAGTTTTAGAAGGTTTTAGTGCTGTAAGTAGTTTGCCAAGGGGGCTTCCACCAGTGTACTTGCCACTCTCTGATTATTCAGTCAAAACTAAAGGCTCCTCCCAAAAGAATTTATCTATGGTCCTAATACATAGAGCCGCACCCTCTGCTCTCCACCCACCCCAGGATGTTTTGAGTGTGATATACCGCCATCACTTTGATCTCTGTCTTTAGATGTTTCTTCAGGATCTCTTGCCACTGGTGGGAAGGCTGAGGTTTGTCTGTTTGGGGAAAGTTGATTCCCTTTGGTGAAGTCACTGTGATGGTCTCATTGGTCACTACTTGTGGAATCATGGTGGAGCTCCCACGGCTGGAAGAGAAAATGGACTCAGGTGTTATGAAGTACTGTGCCCATTGTAGTGGTTTGGCTTTGTTTAGTTTTTGTTCTGTTTGCTTAGTTGATTTACTTTTTATTCTTTTTTTGTTTTTGTTTTTGCTTATTTTGTGTGTGTGTGTGTGTGTGTGTGTGTGTGTGTGTGTGTGTGTGAGAGAGAGAGAGAGAGAGAGAGAGACAGAGACAGGGAGACAGAGAGACAGAGAGACAGAGAGTCAGAGACAGAGACAGAGACAGAAAGAGAGAAGAGAGAGGGAGAGAGAAGAGAGAGAGGGAGGAAGAGAGAAGAGAGACAGAGAAGAGAGAGAGATAGAGAGAAGAGTGACAGAGAGAAAGAAAGAGAGAGAGAATATGTAAAATTGAATAGGTGGAGAGGATTTAGCAGGAGAAAGGGGAAGGGAAATTATGATTAGTATATATATATCATATGAATTTTCAGTAAGTCATTAAGTGCTTTGGCTTTGAACATAAAATAACAACAAACAAAGCAAACTATACTTCGTGATTCTGCCTCCACCTCCCAGGCTGTGCACCTTTGTGCATCCTTGACCTGTCCTTTGGCAGAAGAAACTGGTGGTACAGGGAAATGTAAAACCACCACATCTCAGATTTAGGAATTATTTTCTCAAAATGTTAAACACACTCTAATGATTTTTAGATAATAAACACCTCATAGGAAGGGAAAGCCTGAATCCCAACAGGTTCCTGTGTTCATGCCCAAATGTTTACACAAAATTTGTCAAATGTAGCTCTGGCTCTTTCCCAGTTTCACCTAGAACAAGTGCATTGTCTTTATTCAATAACTTGCGCTGTCCATGAGGTATTAAGTCAACCTTCAGTGCGCTCCAATCCATGCTATGTACCACTCAGAATGTGTAACCTTACTTATCTGTTTCATGTGTCTAATAATGCCAATTTTAGGATTAGTACTTCACATTTTATCATATTTTATCATAATCTTCTAGTGTTTTTATTCTTGAAAACAATACTGTATATCAATTAATAAAATCAAAATTAGCAACAAATTCAGAATCAAAAGTTTGATGTACATGAAGAAGTGTTATTAATGTTTTGTACAACAACATCAAATAAATGTCAAATAAATAGCGGAAGTCCTCATTATTGATCAGTTGCCTACATACAATTGGGAGCAGGAACAGAGCTGTCTCTGACTCTGGCTCTTCTCCTTATTTTCCCACCTGCAAGGGGCAGCCTGAATTTCTTCAATGTGGAGAAGCAGCTGAATGCAGCCTTATGAGAAGTCCTGGAGTCCTAAGCTTTTTTCAATTTTTGTCACGATGTTGACAATCATGCTCTTGTTAGTTGGAAGGACCATGTTCCCTGGGGAATTGGTTTCTGAGCTCAGCTTGGCTCCCTTCTGTTCTCTGTGCTATTCTCAGCCCTTAGGCTGCCTAATCAGTGAATGGCCTAAGAGCTCTGCTCCTTATGTCAGTGATCACCAAGATCATGCAGCTAAAACAACCAGGACAGAGATAAGCCAGATGCCTCATCCCTTTGCCCATTGAGTTCTAAGGAGCCCCAGTGTCTCCATTGCTTTTATGAGCATCAGCAAGGTCTTATAACTCACTCCAGAAACAGAGTGCTACACAAAGGGAAGCCTCTTCAGGGTTGCCTACCTGAGCCTGTGTGCCTTGTCACCCAGTCACTTCCAGATGAGCTCTCAGGAACCCTACGAGCCTTAAGCCTGGGTTATTTCAGTTTGATCTTTGGATCCTGCTTGTGAACTTCTAACTGTTCCCAGCCCTTCCTTCTTCTCTGCTCACTGCACAGGAAGTGGTGCTTATAGGCTGTGAACTGTTATTGTGCCTGTACTTCCTATATAATAAACTTCCATTAACTTCAGAAAAATCACTAATGGAACCCGTTTTGATTGAGTGAGGGGTGGGGTAGTGAGTTCCAACACGTACCAGCTCCATGAAATGTCCAAGTTCACTTTCTTGAACTTTAGTTGTTTACGAGATAAACAGAGAACAGCAGCACACTGGAAAAACCCATTAAGATGAGAGAAAGTTTTTCTGAAAGACCTGTCTTCCTTCTAATTAGTATCTAATGAACTGTCTTGATTAATAATGATATTACAAGTCATAGTAATATTGTTGAATAAAACATTTCACAATGTATAGTAAAGTATGATTAAATAGTACTCATGACCTTGAGTTTTGATATATTACTTTATTATAAGCTAATACATTACTGAACACACTGTAATATATAATCAATTATAACAATTGATTGTTTTACAGTATTTTTGGTACTTTGTTATTCATGCTTTTTTTTCAGTAAGTCTTCACCTTTGGGAAAAACCCTGCACATAGTATTTGAGCACTCACTGGTCAATACTACTCACTTCAGAGCCTTCCTCATCTCTTCTAACCTTTTTCTAGACCATTGGATTTCTCTAACAGTGGATGTGTCCAGGGAATTACTGGACATTTCTAGAGGAGTAATAGATCAGGAGAGGAACAAGCAGAGAAGTTTCAGCACATCAGGAATGCCTTCAACAATCCTGCACTCCAGGTACAGTCATGGAGACGGGCGCCCCTGTGGCTCTCAGGCCCTGGGGTGGGCGATGTTTAGAAGCTGACTTTGACATAATTAATTTCACAGGGGAACCAGAGCCAGCTGCAACAACTGGACAGCCACACTCTGAAAACTTCCTTCCTTCTTTCCTTGGAGTCAGCCAGAAGGAAGCTAGGGAGCCAGTGTGAGCCACTGGCACACCAGAGGGTTGTGGTGCGGTGATTCACTACCCCCAGGCTTCACAGCAGGTTAAACAACAGCAGCAGCAGCAGCAACAGCAACAACAGCAACAATAACAACAACAACAACAACAATATGATACAGGAAGAGACAAGAGTGAAACTCAGCTCAGCCCCATTTTGTTGTAACTGGTGCCGGACCAAGGCAAGGAGTCTGGCCCAGATTGTTTTACTTTAGCCATATTAAGCACAGCACAGTTTTGAAACAAAAGGCATTCAGACAGCAATGAACTCAGTCCCAAGCTCACAACAATTTAATATTATATTGAGATCCTTTCAAAAGTACAACTGTCTGTTTTCACAAGAATAGGTAATATTGACTCAGAGATACTGCCCAAGATTTAGGCTGTAGGGAGCTTGACTGAGGGAAACATAGTGATGGTGAGTTTCAGCATTAGTCTGACCCTAAGATAAGGTAGATATCCCTTAGGCTGTGGGAAAGCACAAGTAACGTCCCTCATGAGGGTGGATTGGTAGGTCTTATTGTCTAAAAGCAGTGCTGAAGACTTGAGGCAAGAGTCTGTGACAAGTAAAAACAAATTCTGGGAGATGTGGGCAGAGCCTGTCTCATCAAAGAGCAGAGGATCACCAGATTGTAAGCCTACATCATTCCTGAGAGTCCCTGAAGAACAGCCACTCATCCCATTCCAGTGAAGACTTAAGCGACCTGTTCATCTACTCTGGCTTCTCCAGTGCTCAACTGTGTTCACAAGGCCTTTTTGTCCTTTACAGTTGTGAATTCTACAGTTCCTGCGTGAACTCTTCTGCTGAAGACACAAGATACATTATTCTATCATCTGGAAGTTGCCTTTGTCCTCAAGGCCAGAACAGCACTGAGAGAAAGGCCTGCTTCAATTCTGGAGAAGACTGAGAGACTTGCTTCTCTAAGAAATCTGTCCCAAGCAACTGGAGCAGGGGCTATGCTAAAAGTTGTTGGCTGTACTGTGACCCTCCTCCAGCCAAGGGCTGACTGTCTCAGACCTTGACTTGCCACAAATAGCCATGCCTCTCTCCAAGTTCCTGTTAAGTCGGAACTCCAGAGACCAAAGATGAAGATGCTGATTGGGCTGTGAGATACTGACAGACTGGGGGAGGGGTTTCTGCCTGCCTGCTTGTAAGAGAGACAATTGAATAATATATGGCAGACTGAAAGCACACCATGGCTCGGTCCCATTTTTTTTTTTTTTTAAAGATTTATTATTTATTTATTTATTTATTTATTTATTTATTTATTTATTTATTTATTATGTCTTCAGACCACCAGAAAAGGGCGTCAGATCTCATTATGGATAGTTGTGAGTGGTGGCTAGGATTTGAACTCATGACCTTTGGAAGAGCAGTAGGTGCTCTTACCCCCTGAGCCATCTCACCAGCCCTCGGTCCCATTTTTTAATCTTCTCTCACAGCCAGTTTCCCTTCTCTACAGGCTCCTACCTCTCTCCCAGACAGAGAACCTGTTTTTATTTAGCTGCAGGCAGCAACAGGCTGTACCTGGGACATATTCTTTAAGCTGTGTTGCCTTTTGTGGCCTCAGTGGTTGAGGAAGCCTCACAGAGACTTAAAATGCCATGGTGAGAAGATACTCAAAGGGGCTCCACCCACTCAGAGGAGAAGCAGAGGGGAGATGGAGGAAGGGTTGTGGGTGGAGGGGTGCCCAGGAGGAGGGCATTGAGCAGGATGTAAAATGAATAACTTAAAAACAATCTAGTGTTTCTTCTCCTTTTCGAAGATGCTTATCATCACTATTTCTTTCACATCATGTCCTGTGCCCTCATCACTGTCCCAGAACCTAGTGAATTAGTGAGGTGCAGCTGCTCTCTTGAGCTTTGACCATGGTGACTTGTAGCCTCTTGAGGACAGGACACTCACTTTTGTCTGCAAGAGAATTTCCTAATAAATTAGTTAAACCTGTCTACCTGGCATCCCCTCACCATGGGCAAACACACCCAGTTTTGTCTGCAGGAGGATTTCCTAATAAATTAGTTAAATCTGTCTACCTGACATCCTCTCACCAGTCTGTTCTTCATTTTACACTCTCACAATTTGAAGTATGTGTAAAGACATTTAATAGGGTACACAAGACAGTGCATATAAGACTGTCACAAAGTCCTACACAGTGGACATAAGAGTGTTGGTTTTGCCAAGTTACCCCCCACTTTCCCCAGCCATCCATTCTCAGGATCAATCTTTCCTCTTCTCCCAGACCTTGGGCTTTTGAGCTTTAATTGAAAACGGGACTTCTGCAGTCTGAGCAAAAAGCTGCTCTCCCTAGTCTGACCTTATTTCTGTTCTGCCCTTACATTCTTGCTGATCTCTAGAGTCTGAACCCTGCACCTTAACCTGAAGATAAAACACTAAATAACAATAATATATTATGACCGGTCATCTATGACCTTCTATTTTAATCGCTTAACACTTTACAAATATTCTGGTCCTCTGCCCACACCCTCTGGGAAATGCCTATTCAGTTTTCATTCATTTAGACTTGCTATTTTCTCTTCTCTTTCCACAGTCAACATGTACAGTCTCTATTGGTTAATTATTTTCTCTTTAACTTTTCTTCACTATAGGCTTCTGCTGCCTAATGTAATATGCTTTTTTTTTTTTTTTTGGCTAATTGCTAAGCTTTCTAGTTTTGATCCTTTCTTTCCCCTTCTAAGTATAGGCATGTGGAATTTAACTGCCTTAATTCTGTCTCAAAATAATTCTCCTGGCGTCTTGACCTTCTTCATTTAATGATGATTACCCTTATAATCATCTCTAGACAAAAGTCTAAAACTAAGTTTCAACATTTCATCTATTTCTGCTACTCTTCCACCATCCAGACTTCTACATGACTGCTCCCCTCCCCCACAATGTTATTCATTCACATTTATTAAAGACTCAAGTACTCAATATACCAAACTGCTATTTGTTTAACTATCCTTTAAGGTGTTAACAATTTGAACCAATTTCTTCTTTGATCCTTTGACATAGGATCTCATGTAGCCCAGGCTGGCCTCTAACTCACTATGAAACAGAGGCTGGACTTGCATTGAGATTCTAGGCATACATGGCAATCTCTACCAACATTTGGTAGATATTTACCTCCATACACGATCATTTCTTGTCATTCCCATTGAACACCTTCCAGCTCAAATCTTCATCAGTTTATTCTTCATTCATCATGCACATCTTAGTAAAGGATATACACACTTATAGTTTCCTGATTTTACCTATCTATCTCACTAGACTGAATCATTTATTATTGTTCTCTATTACCTACTACTCGCCAGTAGGTATACACCACTGAGCAATAACTGTGTAGTGAATGTACTCATGAATCAGATGATATTTGTCTTTTCATAAAGCTTTATGTCTTTGAGAAACCCATTATTATTTAGGGTGCAAATATTTCTGCATAAAAATTACATGTCATATATACATATATACATATATACATATATGCTAGATGGACAGACAGATAGGTAGACACACACACACACACACACACACACACACGCAGAGGGAGAGAGAGAGAGAGGTATATGGTGGCTATATTATCTAAGTTTGGTTCAATTCTTGGTATACTTCCCCCTTTTTCTTTTGTTTTAGCTTTTGTTTGTGTGTGTGTGTGGGGGGGTGTATATATGTGAAAAAAGTTCACTTATGTTTCCATGACTTTCTAGAAAGGATGAGTACAAGGTTGTGACACAAAGCAAGAAAACAGGAGTAGATTCTGGAACTACTCAGAAACATTTTTGAACTTCTCTGACTTGTGTGTGAAATTTCCAAATTAAATTAGTTCACCATTTATCTTCTAGAATTCAGCATCCACAGTGATTCCTGTCCACTGTAGAACCACAGTCACTCCTGTAGGGAGAAACTGGGACTCCAACAGGACATAAAAGCTGTGTTATCTCCTGTCATCTTTCTGTGTTACATGAGACAGAAAACAGTCTCCTAGACTGCCTCGCTACGGGCTAAGATCTTGTGCTCTAGAGAGAAGCTCAGAATTGTGTTTTCCTCAAGTGTGCTTCCAATGGAAGAGTGCAGACAGGTTAAGAAAATTGAATAAATTCATTACAGATTTAGGAAATGGAACTTTACAGCTGTGGGAAAAATAATGCTTCCCTTTTCTCTACTTACCTTTTCTACTATTCTATTCTCTTGATAAGAGGAGAAGTAAAAAAAAAAAAAACCCAAATGCTTCAAGTGGAGAAGGAAAAAATGTATTATTTCACAATACCATCAATCTTGTTTATAATGTCTGTGGCTTATTGGGCAACAGGAAAGATGCAGCTGTGGATACAGCCTGGCCACTGCTGTGTGCGGTGAGCAGATTTAGAGGAGCTTAGCATAAGTACTTTCATTAACTGACTGGGACATCCCATCCTTAGCTGAGAACTGACTTCCTGTAATGAGAACAAGGAAGCAACAGGACACAAAGACCAAAGGAAGAACTGAACTGCATGGAAGGATACTGAGAACTGAGCAGATTACTAAAATCTTCCTGAGTGTGACCCACTACCAACAGGAAGCACTGCTGTGGGCTTGTCTGACTCTATGGATGGGTATTTAAATAACCCCAATGAGGGAAAATGTTGTTCAGTTGGTTTGATTTTTGTTTTATTTGAAACAGCTTCAGATCAACCATTTTCTTATTGGTATTTGTCTTGAACCAATTGCTTTGCACTTTTGTCTTATGTACTATTTTTTATGTTTTTTTACACGTATTATTTGCATTTTATATGTTCTTTTGTATGATGTATGTATGCTCACAACTTGTTGGCCTGTGCTGCGAAAGTCACATTGAATCCCCTGGGACCTGAGTTAAGATTGTTGTGAGCCACAATGTGGGTGCTGGTCCTGTCCAAGAGCAACAAGTGCTCTGAACTGCTGAGCCATCTCTCCAATCCCATTTGTTTTTAATCTTTTATTTTTGAGAACTGTCTTGATATACTTACATTAAAAGTTAATTTAAGATAATAAGTAAAGAAATAGCAGCAGGCTTATGGTTTTGGTAAGTTTTTGGCTCCTGGAACAAATCAATACCTGCAGATGTACACTGGATGCTTGGGAATATGGAAATAACTTAAGCCATGCTTTGCCAAATTAACTCGGGATCTAGACTTATTCTACAATGAATAATAAATGTTGACACATATTTAGAATCAAGTTAACTAAGAACTTACTGACAATTATTTCTCTTTGGGAAGTTTAGCCTGATAACAGAGTCTTTGGACATTGCTTTTAACCAGAAAGATAATGGGAACATTCAGCTGGAAGGCAGTGTAACCTTCAAAGCCAACCTTTAGTGACTTAGTTTCAGAAGTTCGGCCTCATAGCTGAAAGATTCAGCAGTCTCTCAAAAGAATGGCACTACTTGGAACCAAGTGTTCAAAAACATGAGTCTGTAGATGAGATTACAGCTTCAATCCAGAATAACAAGTGACTTTTTTAGGTTATATGAATATAAACAGATATGTGTATGTGTACTCTCTATAATCTCCATATCCACATTATACATATACTATGTATATACAGAAAGATACACTAAATTTATATAAATAAACATATGTATATAGATGTATGAATATGTGTGTGCTAAGGATAAGGTATTTTGATTTCAATCACTTCTCTTTATTGTAATTTTTCAATATATCAGTCAAAGTATACACTATGCTATTATATAATGAGAATGCACATAGAAATTAAAATTGGTTGTTACCATTAGTTCTTTAATACACCTTTTGTCTTATATACTTTATGTGTCTGTTCCTGATCATGAGCAGCTAAATCTACTTATTTAGCAAAAGCCCCAAATAAGACCTCATTTCACCAACTCAGGGTTTTTTTTTTTGTCAATTTGCATTCATAACTTCTTTGCCAATTCAATGCCCTTTTTATATCCAGTGAATGTAAAACGTTATTTTTTTTGATCTAGCAATTGCTTGACTTTCATCTTTTCAGCATGTCTGATAAACCAAAACCCAGTGTAATGAAGTATTAATTTCCCAAGGAAATCCTTGCACGAATGCACACACACACACACACACACACACACACACACACACACACACACACACACACACGTTACAAGTAGACCCTTTCTCCAGAGTAGTTCCTGTATAGTTTTCTGGAGCGTTTTTCCCTTCAGGTTTTGATGGTAGCAATGGTTGAAGTGTCAGAGGGCGTGCCATCGCTGTTGCAGTAGGATTTGGTGTTATCACTACAAGAACCTGTGAAAGGAATCAAAACATCATGGAGTCACCCAGTAGAGTCAGCTCTTCCATTTCCTTACCCCATAGTGTTGCTTTTACTAGTGTATACATTGTTGCTGCTCCAGAGTTGAATCACACCTCACACTGGGTGGTTTCTGGGCCACTTTATGGGTCATCAGGTGTTGCAGACCTAAGACACTCATCCTGTGGCAGAGATTGAGCAGAGTAGCTGATGCCTGCAGCTGCATCTTAGAGTATCAGTCTTCTGTGTGAATGGCTTACTTAAACCAAAGTATCACAGAGAGTGTCAGTGGCATTCTTCCAAATTTGTTTGCTCCTGTTCACAGCTGCACATCCAAATCTTGACATGGTGGCCTTGAATGAAGTTCTGTACATATGACAGTGGCCCAGAATTGCAGAAACATCGTGACACATAGAAATATATTCTGACCTTCACAGTCAAGATACATGGGACAGCAGTAGAATGAAAATGCACATACTTAAGCAAAACATGCCGCTAGGTCACTGCTTATATGGGTTAACACACATAAGGTCAGCAGAAACAGCAATTTTTGGATTTCACTAGCTTCTTATATAAGCTTTGAAGTAGCTTATCTGGCATACAATATTCTTGGTCTACTTCCTGGCTATTTTTCTCCTCCTACATATGTGACTTTCTTCTTCCTATGTGACCTTCTTCCTCCTCCTTGTCCAAGAGCATCTGCAGCAGTCCTTGGGTTAAGACAATGGGCAGGTGTGCACAAAGTGAACATTTCTGAGAAACAACAGCCCAATCAACTCTAAGAACACAGAATACGCAGAAGAATAGGGACTAGAAAGGAAGTATTAGAGTAGAGGGAATGGGACTAGATTTGATAAAAACACATTATATGCAAGTAGGGCATATACAATGTGAAAGAAACCAGTACATAGAAGACTCTAAACTCTTCTTCACTTGGGCTTCATCTAAGGAAGACAGCATACTGAGTGACGTTGTGGGGCAGTGAGTCCAACAAACAAAGATGCCAACTCTATAATGGTCCTATAAAAGGTGCCTCATTCTTTTGCTGGATGCTCTTCAGGCTCTTTCTACAGCTCACTAGTCCACTTCTATTCTTAGAAGTGCTTTTCTTTTCTTGATAAACTACCTCAATTTCTAACATGAGTCCCTGGCACAGTGCATTGCTCTACAACACAGGATCTGGAAGTGGGTGACCTCTGAACTCAGAGCTGTAGCTTGGCACTCCTAAATATGTGTTCTTAGACTTTATGGGCTTTTGAAGTTCTTCTCTTGTTTTGGTTTCTCTCCCTCAAACTGTTCTAAAAATGTCCTTCAGCTTCCTTCTCAGTCTGGCTTTAAACTCTCTTATTAATGAAACTAAGAAACTCAAAGGGAACCTCAGGTTTCCTGCTCACACGGACTCTTAAGACTGAACAGGGGACAAGGTTAAGCTGTTGATGGTCTTCATTGAGCAAGGTAAGACACAAAGATGTGTACTTGTAAGCTGGTAGATTTGTGTAACTAATTACAGATCAATAGAGACCTACTAAGCATCACCCAACAAGGACTGCTACTCACCTCTCTGGAGTTGCAACAGGAAGCTCTACATCCAAATGCAGAGACAGACACAGCAATGCAGAACTCTAGCAAATTTAAAATTAACATCAAAGCATCCAAGCCCTAAAAACAGATTCATACCAAGGAATATGAAGAATGGACACTACAAGTTTGAACTATGTCATCCTCCCACTGACTACCATGCCAATGACTACCATACCTGGCAAGGGATTTGGAAATCCAGCTTGAAACAGCCCAAACCTAAGACAATTTCTTGGTCCCCTGAATGTCACTTATTTTCTCACCTTTTTTTTTTTTTTTTTTACTAAGAACAATTATCACAGACCCCTGACTCTAAGCCTGCTGTGCTCCATGCTAGACAATTCATTTGCAGAAAACAATAACATCATTTCAAATTTGAAGAGTCTTACAGATTTTTTTTATACAAGCCCCAGGATGTGGTTAGCCTGGTTTAGAGTGAGAATAGAGGCTGTTTATTAGATAATATAGGCAGAATATCTTGGCCTATGAATGCAAGTAGGAGAGAGCAATTTCACATAACATACATACAATTTAATTTACATAAACAAGTGCAGGCTACGCCTGGTAGCTCACAACTATAATCCCAACATTGAGAATAGAGGGTGGTTTTTAACCTAAAGGTAGTCTGGGCTACATAGTAATACTCTAGTCTCCATAAATTTCTATCACACATACTGAAAACAGCAACAAAGACAAAACAAAACAAAAGGTAGAGTTTTCAACTTAAGTAGCAGATGTATATGTGTTTATAATACACTACTTTAAGCTGTAGGAACTGTTGTTTTTCTTGATAATTTTGGCTGATCATTGGCAATTCCTTGTGGCTTGTTCTGGTCATTTGAGGTAGCATGCACTCTATCTGCTCTTTCTTAAAAATAGCTTACTCCTTTAAACTTGTCTTGCAAAAATTATAAGCTATACAGTCTATCTTTTTCTCCCAAGAAGATCAGCATCTCCTACCATTAGGAACTTGGTTTTATTTTGGATCTCTCTGTGGGTACTCACTGAAGATCAGACATGACATATGGGTCCCTGTGTCTGAGGACTAGCCACATTAGTGGTTTTGTTTGTACTTAGTTACAGACAGAGAGAAATAATGAGGTGTCACCTGATCCTTAAATAATATTGTTCTCCTTCCCTATCAAGTCAACATCCTAAAATTAGTTTTCTTTTTATATTCTCTTTTCTTTTTTCCCAATAATTTATTTTTTATTCATTTTACATCCAAATTGCAGCTCCCTCTCTCCTCTTTTCCCACTCCCAAACATATAAATCTTTCTCGTTATTTCCCCCTTTCTCCTTAGAGGAGGGGAGCCCCCTGGGGTTCCACCCCCAAATTGATTTTATGATCAGAATATTGACTGTTGCTTTTGCAAGAGTCAGTGAGCCCTGGCCTCCTCCATGGCATCCCACCAGCAGAGTGAATACTCACATTGATGACTAGATTATTAAAATAGCGAGAAAATACACCCACAACCACACTGACAACACCAATAATGCTTGCTGCCACAGCTAACACAGAGCTGATAGTGTTCAGACTTAGACTGCTGATGATCTACAAAAGAGTGGGGATCACTTATCAATGGAATCCTTTGTATAGCTCCATCAATATTTGAAGTACAACATTTCATCCTCTACTTGTCAAAACTAGACTTTGTGTCTTTTCTTATAGTAGCTTTATTTCTAATCCTTTCCCCAAATAAAAACATAATAACTGTTATTCCTAAGACTAAGTCCCCCAGATGATTCACAAGGATACAAGATGATCCTCAAATTTGCTAGCCTGTCTAAGATCTGGAGAGCCTGTCTGTCATTTTTCACCACACTGTACTGCAAATACCTAACTGTTCTTGTGTAAATGCTGATAGGCATGTTCCTCTTGCATATTTCCTTCTATGCTGGTTCAGTTAAATAAGCATTATTGTGAGCAGTAAAACTACTCAGCAAACTGAAAGTTTGCTGCATCTAGAACATGAGCTACACTTTCATGGTCAGAGTTGGTGAAAGATGCTAAGGAGGCAGAATGGATTTAGCCCGGGTTTAAAAAGATCTCCTTGATCATGTTACACAAGTTGATGTTTATGTGCTGCAGTGAGTGAAATTCAAATGCAGCTTTTAGAGAATGAAATAATTGTAGAACTCTTTCTTGGCAAATGCCCATATCAGCTTTAAGATGGACATATCATTATAATTGTCTTTAAGCCATTTATTGTTTTATGTTTATAAATTATTTCTCTGCCTATACGTACATGTAGCATGTACATGGACCTGGTACCCACATAGGCCAGGTGAGGGCTTTAGATGAAATGGAACTGGATTTATGGTTGTCTGTGAGCCACCATGTGGATGCTTGGAAATGAATCTGGGTCTTCTGTAAGTACAAGTGCTCTTAACCTCTGACTGTCTCTCTGGACTTTGTAAATTTATTTTACACCTATTATTTTAGATACATTTATAGAAGGTATTTTAATATGTCAGTCAATAATTTTTGTATTTTTGCCACTCCAAATATTTGGGTGTCAGTATCATGGGCTGAATAGGAATTTTCAAAACTGATCTTTGTAAACCCCACCTGAAATTTCTTCCCCTAATTCACTGTACCAACAAGACTCTCCCAGCAACTGCCTTGGAATTATATCCAGTCAGACATAGTGAGACTTACTATGAACTTTTGAAAGTGAGGTCCTTCTAAAACTCCTAGCTGTCGCATTTGGAAGATAGAATTAACCCCTTTATATCTTAGCAGAATGCATAGGTGATGAAATTACTTTCTTTTGATAGCAAAATAAACCAAAGTACATACCAGGCTTTTTGTAGGTTTCACTCCTGCAGCAATTAACAGGGATCCTGAGATAATAAAGTGGTCATGAGGGGAAATATCCAGGTTAAAATCTTTATAAACAGTTGCTATAAATCATAGCATACCAACCCTTACTTCTAAATTACCTGGGTGTAATAAAGTGGCTGACTGTCTGAAAAGCAAAGCAGCAGTTTTCTATGTCACCCACCTTCCCCATCCCCACAAGAGCAGAGAGGAAAAGTAAAATGAATTATTGAAGAACAATCAAGGTTTTTTTCAATAGATTATTTTATTTGATTATTTTGGATGTTTGGGGTAAGGTCTTTTTATGTAGTTCTGGTTGGCGTGGAGTTTGCTACATATACCATGCCAGGCTTGTGCTTGGAGTGACTCTCCTATTTATGTTTCCTGAGAGAAGGGATTATAAGCAGAAGCCATCAAGTGTGTCTCAAAATTTTAATAATATTTTCTCTGTGCTTCCAGTATAGAGGAAAAAGCTATTGTTCCTCTTTTCTGTACTTTTCCCCCTTAAATATCTATGTCTGGAATGATCATCTTTCTAATCACACTGACAAAGCTCTCTACAGTTTCTTACTCTGGAGATGTTTATTTAATATTTAGGACAATTTGAGATTATATTTCATAGACTTGAAAAGAAACTGAGGACTTTTTAAAATTTAAATTATCTGGTACTTTCACACACAGTTTACTAAGGTTTTAAAAATTATTCAACTCTCATCTAATCAAAAAATTTAAGAGCAATGAAGGCTAAAGCTCTCTAATCCTTATAACAAAATTTTGTCAACATGACACCAAACTGAAAAAACTGAGGAAGTTAGCCAAAGCAGAAATGAAATTATCCCTGTTAAAATACATGTTGGAAGCTGTAATAAAATAATGGAAACAACTTTAATTATATGTTAGATGATGAATAGAATAATGGAGCAGATTTGAGTCTGCCAATTTGGCCATTATTTTCAATTTAATCAAAATGACTGCTGTCAATTTGATTGAATTGACTTCATTAGACTATTCAGCTAAATATACAGATGTCTGGATTTGCTTTCCAAATTTTAGTTTAGGATATTTAAAAGTTAATGGGTGTGTCAATAGGACCACATCACTGAAACTAAAATTAAAATATAGATGAGAGGTTGGAGAGTTCGATGTCAGTCCATTGCTCTGAATGCAGGACTGAAACCTGGAAGTGGATCCTCCTTCATGAACTTTGGGAGTTGTTTTCCAAGATGGTAATGAGTAGGAAATAAAGATTTAAGCAGACATCTACAGTGAGGAGATAAATGAGATTCTGAGTTCTTGTTCATGGACTGGATACATCGTGAGAAAATTAACCTTCCTTAGTCTCATTTTATTTTTCATTTATACAGTGACGATAAAGGTAAATTTCTCAGATGGTGTACTGCTTTGTTGAGGTGAAACATTACATACAAAAACATTTAGTAATGTGCCCAGATTATAGTGCAATGTAAGCTATTACCAGTATTATTGGTAAGATCATCATCATTATTACCATTGGTATTATTATTAATATATAAAGTGTCATGAAACTTTGAAAAATATGGCAGTCTGTGGCATTCTTCAAATTTTAAACACCTGTTGTAAAATTAGAAGGGAAAATGAAAGTACCAGGTCTACTAAACAACCAAATATTCTCATTCTCTAGATCTTCAATAAAGGGAAACTTTGTAACACTTGAATAAGACTCTAAACTGTAAAATAGAAAATAACCAAGGTTATACATTTTGTTTTCTATTTGTCAGTTCTCAACATATAGGTGAGTAGATGTTCGATGTTTATATTTAATTGCTACTTTGAACGAAAAAAATAATTCTTTCATGTTCATTTATAGAGGAAAGTTTTATAACTTTCAGAAATTCTTATTCAAATTTTTGATTAGTTGTTTTATTTACAATTTAAACAAAATTCACCTACAGTTTTCCCCTTCTCTTAAGCATTTATTGAGATTTGATGAGCCAGATGCTGTTAATCACCTACTCAGCTTTGTCTCCTCTCCTTTGCCAACAACACCCTTGTTTCATTCATTCTTCCATGGGTTTCAGAGTTTTGTGATCCCTCGCCAGCTAGAGAAGGACATCTCAATTCCTCAAGTTAATAGTAGCAGGAGAGTTATCCTTGGTTTAAGAACTTATTTGTAAAAATTTTATGAGTAATGAAATATCTGTCGGCAAGTCATATTGCTCTTTCTAACCAATCCAAAGAATTACTAACTATGAACTTCTGAGGAAATCAGTTGTGCCAATATTTAAGTAACTCTTGGGGGAGTACATGACTACATGCTGTCACAATATATCTTGAGTGATGTACGATATACAATATAACTTGCTTATATGATATTGCAATGTGAACAAGGAATTGCTCAATGAGGTTTAAATATGCAGTTCTCAAACTCATAGACTACTTGAAAGAGTTGAGAGATTTCACCCAAAGTTAGTATAGTCACAACAGGGTGTTATTATCTCCAGTTATGTGTGAGTGTGTGTTACTCACCATTATTGGTCCCCAAATTGGGACCAGTAAGGTCACTGAAAAGACTTGTCCATCAATTTTCATATTTATCATAATTATTATTCCTAAGCTGAGGTTTATGAGAGTAGTCATAACTTGTACAGCCTAGACACAAAAATAAAAACTTTATCCACCACAAAAAAAATGCCCATGCTAAGTCCTACCAAACCACTAAATTACCTCCACCTATTTCTTTCATAATTCACAGGTAAATTTGAAATATTATTCTTTTGTCAATTATCTTCATATACAGATGAGATGTACTAGCTATAAATCATCCCTTGGACTCTCTGTCTCTGCCTCTCTTTCTACACTCACTCACGCACACACACACACACACACACACACACACACACACACACACACATTTCAGTAATTTCAAACTTAGAGGGAATTTGTGACATTCTTTCCAGAGATGCTTTTATGATGCCCATGATGCATCTCTACTTCTATTGTTATCCTTTTTCACATGCTCACACAAAAAAGACTCATGAATTAGGAAGAAATTATACCAGTAAGCAATAATTTGATGAAATAAAGCTAGATACAGATTGGGGAAAATATGAAGAACACACGTGATCTTCTTTGGGAGTTTGAAGTTTGAAGAAGGAATGTGTATATGGTGACCCAACAATGGGGGAATTTGAGTATAACTGTGCACACAATAAAGACTCAAAGAAAATGAAAACAACATACAAAGATGTGTGGGAGGAAATAAGAGTAGTGCATAGAGGGGAATGAATGCAACTATATGGAAAGACTGAAAAAAACCACTTATGTATTTATTACCATACATCTGTGTGCATGTAACAATAATACTTAAAGAACAAGAAGTCATGAATATGAAAGGGAGGAGACAGCTTGGAAGGTTTGGAGAAAGGAAATGAAGGAAGGAAAGTGTGTAATCAGATTTTAATTAATTTTTTAAAAAGGAAAAGGACAGATCTAAAACGAGTTATTCCTCTACATTTTGATTTGTGGGACACCACCTATCAAGGTCAGAATTTAATTCCAAGGTAAAAATAAAAATAGAATGAAAATCACAGAATTCAAAACAGGAAATCAATGGAAAAAATGCTTACAAAACCAAAGGTTTATTTTTCTTTAAACACAAATAAAATCAATTACATGATAGCCAAGCTAACTTAGAAGGCAAGTGGTTAATACTTTCAGGATCGCTCAGGAAATATGATATGAGTGAAACCCAAGAGAGGAGGTCAATTGACTCAATAACAGGGGAAACAGAGACTTCTTAAGAATACCATGTACCAAACTTCAGAAAAAGAAATAGCCACTCATGCCATTTAAAAAGAATAATTTAAGCTGGACAGCACTCAGGAGGCAGAGATAGGCAGATTCTGTGAACTCAAAGCCAGCCTGGTCTTTAGCCTATGTTCCAGGACAAGAGCCACACGGAGAAAGAATGTCTCAAAAGACTAAAAACAAAACAAAATAAAACAAAAGAACCCCCCCAACAAGCAAATGAACCTATATAATAGAATAATTTGAAAAGATTCACTATGACTTGATATCATAATTTATTTTATATTAATATTTAAAGAAATTAATAAACTAACAGAAGACTAAGCATTAAGCTCAGAGTGCTCATCCCTGGGAGTGTGTATGCCTTTCTCTCCACTTCACTTTTAGTGTAAATGTAAAACTGCTCTGAATTTAAAAATTCATCTTGATACTTTTAAGATATGCATATTCTATGTTAACATAAACCTTATGTCATGAAAAATGATTTTATAAGAGTTAGAGCAGTGAGGTAGAAAAGAATCAGGTGTCTGTCTAACGGCAACTGCCCAGTGATTAGCAGATTGGCCCAGTGAGTACCTTCTTCAGTTGCCAGCCTTTAACTTGCCTAGGATGTTATTTTTTGAAGTTTTCTATAATTTTTTTAGACATATTCTTCTGGAGATAGAAGTATGTGGACAATGGAGGATTTCTCATCATCTGAGTAGCAGGCAAAAGAAAGGCATTGCAACTGTATAGAACAAAATGAGTTTGTCAGCCACAGGGCCAGGCCACAGCTGTAGCTTTATATGATCATCTTAGAAGTCCACAGCCTAGAAAAATACCTGCACTCTGTACATTTTAAATGGATTAAACAGAAAGTCTGATGTGATCAACTAACACATCAATTTTCAATTGATAAATAGGAAAATCAAATGCTATTAACCCTGGGATGTGCTGATGTGCCATCAAGCTACTGAGATAAGAGCATTGGGTCTCTGTTTTTTTTTTAAAATCAGATATATATTTACAAAATCATTCTCCATGGAGATCCACAGATGTCTTACCCCGAGGACTTTGGGTTCCTCCTTCAAGAATTTCTCTTTGTTCTTGTTCCACATCTGTGATTTCATAACAGAATTCTCTGAGGGCTGAGCAGTAACCACTGCCATGGTGCTCTGGTCCAGTCCTTGTATGGTTGCCAGGGCAGCAGAAGCAGTTCTGAAATAAGAAGGAAAGTTTGCGTGAACTTCTGCAAATGATTCAATGCCAGGTTCTCACTTAAGGGTAGATTCCAAATGGAATCTTCCCATGTTACAACGATACTACTACTACTACTACTACTACTACTACTACTACTACTACTACTACTACTAATAATAATAATAATAATAATAATAATATAAATAGCTTAGATAAGATAGAAAAACAGTTTTAATCTCTTGGTAAGAGAAACTCTTCCAAATCTATTTCCAATTTTACTTTGAATGCTCACGGTTTTTCTTTATATATCCACAAATGCTTTGGACTTTATTTTTCAAATTAGTAGTTGTATTTGTGCATGTTGCCTTCATCTTCAGGAGGTGCACCCCAATTCATCCTCTGGTCCTCAACAAAGAAACCCATCACATCTGTACATTGTCCTCACAGAGTCTCAGGTTTCCAGCAGATACAAGTCCCCTCTGCCTGTGAACTACTCAATCAATCTGCAGTGCAAGGAGAACTTAAGCAGTCCCTGGTACTTCCCTCTAGTGAGAATTACGGTTTCTTTAAAAACCCAGGTAGTTAGGTTATATGAATATGTTTTTGTTTTAATCCCAGGTGTGGGATATGGGGCTGCTTTAGATTGACCAGGATGGTCGAGTAGTGTAGGAGGGGTGTGATTTTTGCTATCTGCAAATGATTGTAATTCTGGGGACCCATGAGAGAGTATAAATTCGAGAGTCCAGAGCCCTGAGCAAGCCTGTGGTGCCTGCTGTTCACCTGCTACTGCTAGTTCCTGCTGTTGCCTTTGCTGCTTTTGCTATTGCTGGATTGCTGGATTCCTGGTTTCTCGTTAGAGATATACTAGTAACTAAGATTGGATTTTCCCTAAGGAACTTGATACCTCTAATCATCAGGAAGTAGTCTAAAGAGATGTAAGCTCCCTTTCCCAGTGTATCCTTTCTTTCCTATCTAGTCTTGGGGGGTTGCAAGGAATTAGGGTAGAATTGGGGCAGAGAAGGGTGGTAGATATAAGAACCCAATAATGTAGTGAAAAAATAAGCCCACATTCCCCTTTCATGTTCCAGAAAGCAAAGGTGTTCTTAAGGGAGCTCAAGGTGAAGGTTTAGCTCACACAAGTGCACCTTATTCATGTTATAAAGAACCTCTGCCATGCCTCTTATAAAAACCTTCAAACCTCTGTGATGTGCTGACATCCTCGGTTGCCTATTCATTCCCCTATTGAGTCACATTCACTAAAGAGGAAACATAAAATTGGGAATCTAAAGCGTGTCAATCTCTTTGGTCAAACTGAATATGGAAAGAAACAAAAACAAACAAGCCTAAATCTCAACAGCTTGTGGTAATTGACGGTGATAAAAAACTGAACTCTGAGCAGAGAAAAGCCTGTGCCTAAAATCCAGTAATCTGAGGGATGGAGAGACAGCTCAGTGTTTAAGAGTATTGATTGCTCTTCTAGAGGATCCAGGTTCGATTCCTAGCTCCCATACGGCAGCTCATATCCATCTATAACTAGGGTTATAGGTTATAACTAGGGTATAAACACCTTCTTTGGTCTTTGAGAATCAGGCATGCACATGGCATACAGACATACATGCAGACAAAACACCTATACACAAAAAGGATTGAATAATCTGGTTTTTTTTTAAAGCTCTCATGAAGATAGGAATTCCTGGTTACTGACATTCTTTGGATCACTTTGGCTTCATCCGTGCAAGAGTGCATTGGGCACAGTTGCTACCAAGCTCCTTTCTGATCTTCACACTGCGAAGAGTCTTCTCAGTGTCTTCCATTGATGAACATCTATATCAGAGGCTTCAGCTCTTGGCCTGCGTGTCTCCTAAATGAAGCCAATGAGGCATTAAGTCCAAGTTCAGGTCACAGTCCATCCTAAGAGTTAGTTGGATGCTCAGCCTCCATCACTGGAATTTCCACGAAATTCTGCATGGAGCAGATACTGTCTTAACTCATGGATTATCAGAATAATATGTGGGTGACAGAGGTAAATATTATGGAAAGTTATTTAGAGTATGTGAAATGGTCAGTCAATTATTTGAATATCACCTTCAGGTTTTTGATACCCTGAGGATAGAGAAAAATTGGAAATTAAAATAACGTCATACAGTGCTCAGTTGAGGCCTTCTTAAAGCTTTTCTCTTTTCTCTTACTTTCTTTAAAAATATTATTTGTTTTATTTTTGAGAATATTATTGTTGTGTACTGTATTGATATCATTTTCCCCCACCCAATCCTCTCTCCAACTTTTCCCATGATCTCTTACTCCCTTTCGTATTCATGACCTCATTCCCTTTAAGTATTATTGTTAAATATGCATATGATTTAACAAACAAACAAACACACACACACACACACACACACAGAGACACACACACACACACACACACACACACTGTTGGGTCCATTTAATGTTGCTTGTATGTTCATGTGTTTAGGGATGACACTTAGGACTGGATAACCCGCCAGGGAGCTCCTTGCTGGAGAAGACTGTTTCTCCCTCTCTCAGGAGCCAAAATTGCCTTAGGTTTTTCATCTAAGGGTGAACTTGCAAGAGCTTCTCAAGGATACAACAGTGGCACTTGGTATCTTGAGGGTAGCGAAGAGACATCTAAATAGCCTTAAAGACACACTACGTGAAAATCCATGTCTGGTATTATAAATCTAGCCACCTGTCTGTGACTGTGAGATCATAGTCCCTGGAGGAGAAACTATTGCTGCCACTTTAACAAGATTTTATCTTTTCATTGTCCTTATTCTTTGCACCAAAAACTGCCTCCAAAGGTACAGTTAAGTGTGCACTCAACCCAAGGTCAAAAGCCTATTATATATAGTAAAAGGTGATCTCATTTTTCTCATTTTTCACCTTGATGTCTCATATTCATCCAGTAAATTAAAGGCCATCATGCTGAAGCCTAGGAAGCTACATTTCTGCACATACCTACTTCACAATGCCTGTCCTGCGTCTGAGGAGGGCCAAGCTTTGGGAAGGCTCCCAGAGTTTTTGTTCAGAGCCAGTGGACAGCTCACATTTGGTACCTTGCTAGATGTAAATTTGCAAAATTCTTCTAACACCTTTCTAAATTATAAAGACTGTGATATGAATCTCTGAAAACCCATAACCACTTCCTGTTTTTCTATAAAAAACGTTAACTGACTTTTGATTCCTCCACCAAGATGTGTATATTTATTGTGAAATATACTCAAAAGGAGTGGCTCCCATTAACAGAGTTTTTATTCCACAAGCAAATAATATTGCTTATTGTAATAATAAGTTTGGAGATTTACATTTTTAAAAAAACTCTGTCAAAGGAATATAAACAAAGTACTATGATATTTAAAAATGTTGTATGACCCATCACTTTAAGTGTTAATAAAAACAAAACCTTAAACCTAAACAAAGCAGACATACCAAAATATAACAAATGTATAATTTGAAGATTTAACATACTCAGACTAATATCATTTAGATGGCCTTTCCAAATCTGTTTACAAAAATCACACATTGTAGTTATGTGTGTTTTTCTAGAGACATGTTTTTCTAGAGAATTTTGTATATATATTTTAAATGTATTGAGTGTGTGGGAAACTGTACTGTCAGAGATTTGTCATGATTTCATCATTATTACACAGCAACAATGAACACCGTGCTTTTCTGGCTCTAAGAAGCATCCAGTATTATAGAAAAAGCTTATTCTCAAAGACAAACTTAACCACAGTCATTTCTTGCATAATCTCATTAGTTTAATGAACCTAAGATTCCTCACAAAAAATCAAAACCATTCACATTACTTTGATAAAATATTTGATGTTGGGTGATTAAGAAGCGTTTTTTTTTTAACATATTATTTGGTGGCATAACAAAAGGCATGACCATCAAAATTGACAGCTCTGAGGTTCTCTGACTAAGTCTCAAAGTAAGACATGTAAAACTGGAAATGAGAGAGGTTACTCTTGCATGGTGAAATAGAAACTGTGAGCAAGGCCCACAGTTTTCTTCATATCACAATTTATCCTCATATGAACTAGCCAGAATCACACAACACTACTTGAATCCCTTCAAAGAGCAAGAGTTCTACTGTTCATCAGTAGAGAATTCTTTGTTTAGCTCTATGCCCCATTTTTTAATAGGGTTATTTGGTTCTCTGGAGACTGACTTCTTGAGTTCTTTGTATACTTTGGATATTAGCCCTCTATCAGATATAGGGTTGGTAAAGATCTTTCCCCAATTTGTTAGTTGCTGTTTTGTCCTATTGACAGTGTCTTTTGCCTTACAGAAGCTTTGCAACTTTATGAGGTCCCATTTGTCAATTCTTGATCTTATAGCAGAACCTATTGGGGTTCTCTTCAGGAAATTTTCCCCTGTGCCTATTTGCTCGAGGTTCTTCTCCACTTTACTTTCTATTAGAATTCTCTACTGATGAACATCAAATAGCTGAAAAACACCTAAAGAAATGTTCAACATCCTTAGTCATCAGGGAAATGCAAATCAAAACAACTCTGAGATTCCACCTCACACCAGTCAGATTGGCTAGGATAAAAGACTCAGGTGACAGCAGATGCTGGAGAGGTTGCGGAGAAATAGGAACACTCCTTCATTGCTGGTGGGATTGCAAACTAGTACAACCACTCTGGAAATCAGTGTGGTGGTTCCTCCGGAAATTGGACATAGTTCTTCCAGAGGACCCAGCCATACCACTCCTGGGCATATATCCACAAGATACTCCATCATGTAATAAGGGCACATGCTCCACCATGTTCATAGCAGCCTTATTTATAATAGCCAGAAACTGGAAACAACCCAGATGTCCCTCAACAGAGGAATGGATACAGAAAATGTGGTACATCTACACAATGGAGTACTACTCAGCTATAAAAAACAATGAATTTATGAAATTCTTAGGGAAATGGATGGATCTGGAGAGTATCATCCTGAGTGAGGTAACCCAATCACAAAAGATCACACATGGTATGCATTCTCTGATAAGTGGTTATTAGCCCAGAAGTTTGGAACACAGGAAGAACGACCCACAAACCACAAGAAACTTAAGAAGAAGGAAGACCAAAAGGTGGACATTTCATTCCTTCTTAAAA
>JADRCD010234313.1:26775-46881 GCA_019843815.1 Montemys delectorum
CATGTAATAAGGGCACATGCTCCACCATGTTCATAGCAGCCTTATTTATAATAGCCAGAAACTGGAAACAACCCAGATGTCCCTCAACAGAGGAATGGATACAGAAAATGTGGTACATCTACACAATGGAGTACTACTCAGCTATAAAAAACAATGAATTTATGAAATTCTTAGGGAAATGGATGGATCTGGAGAGTATCATCCTGAGTGAGGTAACCCAATCACAAAAGATCACACATGGTATGCATTCTCTGATAAGTGGTTATTAGCCCAGAAGTTTGGAACACAGGAAGAACGACCCACAAACCACAAGAAACTTAAGAAGAAGGAAGACCAAAAGGTGGACATTTCATTCCTTCTTAAAAAGGGGAATCAAACACCCACAGAAGGAGTGGCAGAGATTAACTATGGAGCAGAGACTGAAGGAAGGACAAGCATATAGCTATCTCCTGAGAGGCTCTGACAATACCTGACTAATACAGATGTAGAGGCTCACAGCCATTCATTGAACTGAGTACACTGTCCCCAATGAAGGAGTTAGAGAAAGGTTCTATGGAGCTGAAGGGTTTGCAGCCCCTTAGGACGAACAACAATTACTAACTAGTACCCTCAGAGCTCCCAGGGACCCAACCACCAATCAAGGACTATACAGGGTGGGACTGAATGTTCTGGCAGCATGTGTATAGTAGAGGATCGCAAATTCGATCATCAATAGGAGGAAAGGACCTCAGCCTTGTGAAGGTTTTGTGCCCCAGTGTAGGGGAATGCCAGGGCCAATAAGTGGGAGAGGGTGGGGTGGAAGACATGGGGAGGGGGGAGGCAAAAGGGGTTTGTTCTTGTTTTTGTTTGTTTGTTTGTTTTTTAGAGGGGAACCTGGGAAAGGGAAAATTTACATGTAAATAAATAAAATATCTAATAATAATAAAAAAAAAGAGTTCTACTGACCTAACCACGTGCCTAGGGTCATGATTCTCAATGTTTCTAATGCCTCAAAACTTTAATAGAGTTCCTCACATTGTGGTGACCCTCCTACCATAAAGTTACTTTCTTTCTCATTAATAAATGCAATTTTACTATTGTTATAAGTCATAATGTAAATAGCTGTGTTTCCAAGTAGTCTTAGGTGTCGCCTGTGAGAAGGCCATTCAACCCCTAAAGGGGTGTTGCCTCACAGGTTGAGAACTATTGTCGTCGAGGTACTTCAGCATTTTTAGATTGGAATCAAAGCCTCTATCACATGATCCCTTGGGGATCAAACTTCATTTGTATTACTCAGTAAGCATTCTTAGGCGAAGTTTACGTTAATGAATCATAGTACAGGCCTCAGACAAAATGTTGAAATTGATTCATAAACTCTCCTCTCCAAAGAATTTGATGAATTCAGAAATTAGGAACAAATTCAGGGAAATGTTAAGAAATTCAGTTAACTAGTAAGGAAGCCTACCATTAGAATCTTGGATAGTCTGTTCTCTGCCTGGTAAAGCAGAGCCTCCTGAGAGCTAAGAGGTCACCAATGCTGAGAGGGTCTGAAAGCAGAGCTAAGGAGTGAGCAAAAAGCCTCACAATGGAAGAGAGAGCGATGGGCAAAATCTGCACATCTAATCAAGTAGGAACCTCATCCACAATTTCATTTGGGGAAGATATCCAAGGGCACAATGCAGTGGCCTTGGTTCTAGATAATACAGAAATGCAGGATCTGTGCAGCTTCTTCTGCCATGATGGTGTTAGCAGTAAGTGAAGCTGTCTCAGATGTCCACTGTAGGAAGCACCCATAGGAGTGGTGGGAACATTGATAACTGGGTACCCAATAGTGCTTTGTGATTGTATTCTTCTTGGGTTTCTCTACACTGCTGAGACTAGATAAGGGATCCTTGGCTTGAGATCCAGCAACACACACAAGCAGCCACTGCAGTGCTGTCTTCCAAAGTACAGGTTCCCAGAGCAGCTGCAGAGCCAGAGAACCAGGTCCTCCATCTAGAACCAATAACCAAGTTATTCTCACCTGGAATGTAGACTGTGTTCTTTCTCCAGGGTGATGCAGGCTATACACAAAGCATGAGACTCTGGAGGATACCAGAGGCCCAGGTGTCTGGGGGAAGAGCATTGATATAACTCTGACATTGGTTAAAACATCAAATATCAGTATGCCTATGAAAGTTGAGACAGGATCCATGGAGAGGTAGATGAAGTTATAATTTATGTTCTTGAGCTAACAGAGTGTAGAATGAACTTGAGTCCCAGCTGTTGAAACATTATTCAGCAATGGTCCTAGAGCTTACTATTATTGGATGGGAAGAATGGCATTATTCAGAAAACTTCCCAATGTGTACATGTGCATGCATAGTTGTGAAGTTTGTCAGAGCTTTGCTCCATCCACCAATTGTATGTATGTATGTATGTATGTATGTATGTATGTATGTATGTATGTAATGTGTGAAGTTGTTGGAGCTAGTTGAAAGTTGCTTCATCTACCAAGTGCTCTAAGCATTCAGTTTCACCTTCTCTCAAAGGGCCTCTTTCAGTTTCAGCTTCCCCCCAGCACTGCTTGTGAGATCCTGTGGAACTGCTCAGTGGGTCCCACACCCATGCATGCTCTCCCTATGGGAATTAATCCCTGGAGCTGTTGTACCTGTGAGTTATAATTATTCTCATATTATTTGTGCTTCTGTTTGATCTGGAGAAGCTTTCAAAGATGTGGTATGACATTTGTTTTATAATCTTAGGAATGCCAAAGGATTAAAAAAAAAAAAACGGACTATACTTCTGTTTATATCTGTAAGGCTTTTGAAAAATGGTGTTTGCTTCTTGGGCAAATACCCACAACATACCCTACCATGCCACAGGGGCACGTGTTCCATTACATTTACAGCTGCCTTGTTTTTGACAGCCAGAAGCTGGAAACAACCCAGTTGTCCCCCAATGGAATAATGGATGCAGAAAATGTGGTTCATTTACACAATGGAATACTATTCAGCTACTAAGAACAAAGACATCAGGAGTTTTGCAGGCAAATGAATGGAACTAGAAATTATAATTCCAAGTGAGGTAACTCAGACCCAAGAGGACATGCTTGGTATGTACTCACTAATAAGTGGATATTAGCCAAAAAATACAGAATACCCAGGATACAATCCACAGAACTCAAGAAAATTAACAAGCCGAAGAAGAGCCCACGTGAGGATGCCTGAATGCTACTTGGCAGGGAGAAGAACTCAATCATAGCAGGCAGAGGGAGGCAGGGATGTAGGTGGGAGAGGGGATACAGAAGGGAAAAGAGAAACATGATCAGTTATTGGAGGGTGTGCGAGGAATCAAAAGTGAAGGCCAGAGGGCCGGCAGAAAGAATGGAAACAAGCAACCATGGGAGGTATGAGGTGGGCGGGTACCCTCTACAATGTACCAGAGGCTAGGAAGAGAGACAGTCTCAGGACTCAGAGGGAGGGACCTTAGATGAATTGGCCCCACAGCGAGGAGAGGAAACTTGTAGAGTCCATCTCCCGCAGAAAGACAGGGCAACAAGTGGAAGGGTGTGGTTGCCATCACACAGTCGAAAACTCTAACCCAGAATTATATCTGTCTAAAAGAACTGCAGGGAAAAAAGTGGAGAACAGACTGAGGGAATGGAGGTCCAGTGTCTGGCCCCAATTGAGACTCATCTCAAGGGGAAGCTCTAAGATCTGCACTATTACTAATGCTATGCTGTGCTTACAGACAGGAGCCTAGCATAGCTGCCCTCTGAGAGGGCCAACAAGGAGCTGACTGAGACAGAACCAGATACTAACATCCAATCAATGGTCTGAAGTCAGGGACCCCTGCAGCTGAATTAGGGAAAGGCTGGATGAAGTTGAGAAGGAGGGTGACCCCACAGGAAGTCCAGCAGTCTCAACAACTCTGGACCCCTGAGATCTCTCAGACACTGAGCCACCAACCAGGCAGCATACAACAGCTGATATGAGGCCTCCAACACATATACAACACAGGACTGCTTGGTCTGGCCTCAGTGAGAGAAGACGCACCTAACCTTCAAGAGATTTGAGCCCCCATGGAGTGCAGGGGTAGGTGGGAGTGGGGTGGGGACATCCTTTTGGAGATGGAGGAGGAGAAATGAGATGAGGAAGTGTTTGAGGGTGAACCAGGAGGGGGATAATGATTGGACTGTAAAAAAAGATATAATAATAATAATAATAATAATAATAATAATAATAATAATAGTGTTTGTCTTTCAATATCTCATACTCCATTAGCATTCTCTATAATCACCAAGGACAGGCTATTGTAGAGAGTGTACATCAGACTTTAAAGACTCAAATATTTAAGTTACAAACTAAGGATTATAAATATTCATCTCCTCATCATATTTTAAACTATGCTTTTATGTTTGTAAATCATAAAGTATTACAGAACACAAATCTTTTCTTTAAAAAAAGCATATTTTAAGTAAAATTTCCTTCTCAACCTGTAATAAAATAAAAGGATGTACTAACCAGACAGTGGGAAGGATCCAATGTCAGATGATTTATTCCAGGAGAAGCTTAGCTTGTGTGTTCTCACAGGACACCGATTCACCTTTGTAGACACCAGACTGGTTGATTGTGTCAGGACTTCCCCCCACTGACGAAGAGGCAGAAACGTTTGCTTCTGACATTTCCTTCCCACCCACCTCAGTCATCATATGTGAGTGGATGTGTACTGTGAGGATTCAAAAAATTACTGTTTTTATATGAGTGTAGACTTGTGATTCTTTTTTTTTGTCATTAATCTATTTTTACAGTCTAGTCATTATCCCTCTCCCAGTCATCACTCTGACAGTTCCTCATCCTATACCTCTTCCCGACTCCCTTCTCCAAAAGGGTGTCCCCACCCCCACCTCCACCCCATCAGACTTCCCCACTCCCTGGGGCCTCAGGTCTCTTGAGGGTTAGGTGTATCTTCTCTAACTTAGGCCAAACAAGGCAGTATTCTGCTGTACATGTGTCCGGAGCTGGGGAGGTAGGGGAGCTCAGACCAGCTAGTGTGTGCTGACTGGTTGGTGGTTCAGTGTCTGAGAGATATCTGGGATCCAGGTTTGTTGAGATTGCTGGTATTTTTATGGGGTCGTTCTCCTCCTTAACTTCTTCCAGCCTTTCCCTAATTCAACCACAGGTGTCCCTGACTTCAGGTCATTGGTTGGGTGTAAGTAACTGCTTCTGTCTCATTTAGTTGCTTGTAGGGCCTCTCAGAGTGCAGCCATAGTAGGCACCTGTCTGCAAGTACATCATAGCCTCAGTAATAGTGTCAGGTCTTGGAGACTCCTCTTGAGATGAGTCCCAATTTGGCCCAGTCACTGGACCTCCTTTCCTTCAGCCTCTTCTCCAGTTTTGTCTCTGCAATTCTTTTAGACAGGAACAATTCTGGGTCAGAGGTTTTGACTGTGTGATGGCAACCCCATCCATCTACTTGATGCCCTGTCTTTTCACTGGAGGTTAGCTCTCTAAGTTCCCTCTTCTTACTGTTGGACATTTCATTAAGGTGTCTCCTTTTGAGTCCTGAGAGTTTCTCACCTCCCAGGTCTCTGGTACTTTCTAGAGAGTTCCCTAACTCCCACCTCCCAAGGTTGTATATTTCCATTTATCCTGCTGGCTCTCAGGGCTTTACTCCTTTTCCCCTCACCAAATATCTGATCATGTTTCCCTTTTCCCCTCTCTATCCCCTTTCCCACCCAGGTCCCTTCCTCTTCCCCTGTGATTGCTTTCTTCTCCCTCCCAAGTGGGATTAAAGTATCCTTGCTTGGGAAATTCAGCTTGTTGGCCCTCTTGAGTTCTGTAGATCGTATCTTGGATATTCTGTACATTTTGGCTAATAGCCACTTATTAGTGAGTATATACCCTTCATGTTCCTTTGGGTCTGAGTTACCTCACTTGGGATGATATTTTCTAGTTCCATTCATTTGCCTGCAAACTCATGAAGTCCTTGCTCTTAATAGCTGAATAGTATTCCATCGTGTAAATGAACCACATTTTCTGTATCCATTCTTGCATTTTGGGACATCTTTGTTGTTTCCAGCTTCTGGCTATCACAAATAAGGCCACTATGAACATAATAGAACACATAACCCTGTGGTATTGTGGGATATCTTTTGGGTGTACACCTAAGAGTGGTATAGCTGTGTCTTCAGGTATTTCTATTTCCAATTTTTTTGAGGAACCTTCAGATGGATTTCCAGAGTAGTTGTACCAATTTGCAATCCCACCAGCAATGGAGGAGTTTTCCTCTTTCTCCATATTCTCACCACCATGTGCTGTCACCTGATTTTTTGATCTTAGCTTTTCTGATTGGTGTAAGGGTAAAATGTCAGGGTCATTTTGATTTGCATTTCTCTGATCACTAAGGACTTTGAACATTTCTTTAAATGTTTCTCAGCTATTGGATATTCCTCTGTTGTGAATTATCTGTTTTGTTAGTTCTATACCCCATTTTTTGATTGGGTTGTTTGTTTTTTTGTTTTTTTTTTTGTTTTCTGTTTTTTGCTTTTTGGAGGTTGGCTTCTTGAGTGAATGTCTACTCTGAGGATTCAAAGTAGAAATTAATGAAATTAACTTTTTATATAAAAGTTTAGACTTGTGATTCTTTTTAAAATTTTATGATTACTTTTTAAGATAAATAATAAAATAGTTGATTCTTTCCTTGTAAGTGCACATTGCAACCTGCCAGTAAGAGAAACTGACTAGAAAATTACCTTGCCTACTTAAGCTCTGTTAATCGATAACAAGTTAATTAGATATGAATGTATGTGGGTCCTTGGGCATAATTTGTTTTTCACCTGTAATATGTAGAACATTTGATCAATTGAGAGTATTGGGAAACATTTTTTGTACATATATTCACTGTAATTGTTTATTTAAAGAAAAATAGAATGTAACCATATTGTAATTTATGTAGAGCTTGAAAGATTTTGCTGGGATATATAAGCTTTGGGAGAAAATATTAAGTGTTGGAGCTTTGCTCCACCCAGCCAATGTGTATAAGTGTATGTACATATGCATATATGTATATATGTGAAGTTGGTTGTACTTTGCTCCATCCACCAAATGAATGTATGCATTTATGTATGTATGTATGTATGTATGTATGTATGCATGTATGTATGTAATGAGTGAAGTTGTTGGATCTTGTTAAGGCCTATTTCAACTACCAAGTGTGTGTGTGTGTGTGTGTGTGTGTATGTGTGTGTGTGTGTGTGTATGTGTTCTTTCCTACCTTTTTCTTCTTGGCCTCAGAAAGTTTTTCTGGACCCAAAGTCTTCTCTCTAGCCCCAGGGAGTCCTTCACCAACTCCAGAGAATCAGGCTTTGTTCCTTCAAAGAAAATCTACTGAATGACTATGCTCCACCCCCATTTACCCTGGATATCAAAGCTGTTCTTTGCCAAAATGGAAGGAACATTCCCAACACCCTTTTATGAAGCCAGTGTCACTCTAATTCCAAAATCAGGTAAACACACTCACACACACACACACACACACACACACACACACACAAATGAAAACTGCATGTCATTTTCCTGGTGAACATAGACAGAACATAGACACAAAAATGCTCAGAATACTTACAAAAAGAATAAAAACATCCATTAAAAAATTACCTACCATAACAACATTGACTATATCTGTAAAACATGGAATGATTCAATCTTCACAAGTTGGTTAATACAATAAATCATGTAAATGAACTTAAAAAATTACATGATCATATAAAGAGATGTGACAAGGACCTTTGAGAAAGTCTAACAGGGCTTTATGATAAAATTCCTATAAAATGTATGGCTAGAGGGAACACATCTCAATATAATAAAAGTTATGTTAGAAACTCATAACAACATAATTGTAAGTGAAGAAAGCTTGAAGCAATCCCACTGGAATGAAGAAAGAGACAGGAATCCTAATATTTGTACTCCTTTTCAGGACTGTGTTCTGAATACTAGTTGGAACAATAAGGCAAGAGAAGGAAATTGAAATGGGTATAAATAGGGAAAGAAAATAAACTATTGCCATTCTCAGATGACATGATACTATACATTAGAGACCCCAAAAAATCTACCAGAAAACTCAAAACAAAAAACAAATTCAGGAACATGGCAAGATATGGAGTCAACTTACATTAAAACAGTAGCTTTTCTACACAGCAAATATACATAGAAGGAGATCATTGACACACTCCCATTTTCAATCTCCTCAAAGAATATAAGACATGTAGTAATAAACCTAACCAAGGAAGAGAAGGACCTCTGTGATGAAACTTCACAGTTCTGAAGAAAGATACTAGAAATGGAAAGACAGCCCTTACTGGTGGATTGCTAGAATTAAATTTGTGAAAATAATCATTTCACCAAATGCTATTTATGGATTTGAAGCAAACCCAATCAAAATCCTCATAACATTCTTCACAGAAATAAAAAACTATCCTAAAACATATATGAAACTACAAAAGACCCCTGAACAAAAAGGGCAATGCTAGAAGGATTACCATTCCAGATCTCAAGATATATTACAGAGCCGTGGCAATAAAGACTGAGTGGTACTGGAACAAAAACAGATGTGCAGACCAATGGAATGAAAGTAAAGACACAAATATAAATTCGTAACTTCAGTCAATTAATACTTGACAAAGATGACAAAAACATAAACTGAAGACAAGAAGTTTCTTTCAATAAATGGTACTGGAAAAACTGAAAGTGTACATGCAGAAGATTGAAAATAAAGCCCTCTCACTTTGCACAGAAACTGCAAATGGATCAGAGACCTAAATGTGGAACCTAAAATGCTGAAAATGCTAGGATAAAAAATAGTCAGTGACCTAGATGATATTGGTGTAGGAAAGGACCTCCTGAATAGGCCTCCATATGTCCAAGATTTAAGACCAACAACTGACAAACAGAGCTTCATAAAACTAGAAAGCTTCTGCATAGCTAGGGAAACAGTCAACCAGGTGACTAGGAAGCCCATAGAATGGGTAAGAACATTGTCAATATACATCTGACAGAAAATTCACTTACAGTATATATAAAGAACATAGAAAAAAACAAAAACAGATGATCTATTAAACAAATGAGCCTGAGACCTAATATAAGTCTATGAGACTGAGCTCTCAAAAGAACAAAAAAAAATGGCTAAGAAATATCTCAAATAATGTACATTGTTCCCAGCAATTAGGGAAATGCAAATCAAAGCAACCTTAAGATTTCATCTTACATGGTTCAGGATTGTTTTGGCTATACTGGGTTTTTTGTTTTTCCATATGAAGATGAAAATTGCTCTTTCAGGTCTATAGAAAAAAAACTCTTTTGGAATTTTGATGGGGATTACATTAAAATAGTAGATTGCTTTTGGTTGATGGCCATTTTCACTATGTTAATTCTACCTATCCATGAGTATGGGAGATATTTTGATCATCTGAGGTCTTCCTCAGTTTCTTTTTTCAAGGACTTTGAAATATTGTCATATAGTTCTTTTACTTGTGTGCTTAGAGTTACACAAAGGTATTTTATATTACTTGTCGTTATTGTAAAGGGTGTTGTTTCTTAATTTCGTTCTTGGCTTTTTTTTATCATTTGTATAAAGTAGGGCTACTGATTTCTTTAAGTTAATTTTCTTTTTACTTTCTTTTTTAATTTTTATTGCCTTATGATGAAAGAAGTTACATGATTTCAATTTATCTGAATTTGTTAACATATAAAAACATATTTTAAGTAAATAGAATTAAATCACATTCTTGTTTCCCTTTTGTATCACAACTCCTCCCAGAGAACACCCCTTCAATACCCACAATATCTTTTTTGGTCATATTCCTTAAAATTTATAAAATACTATAACAATAAAAATGAGTATTATAAAAGTTGTTTGATATAAAACAACAATCAATTTAACAGTGTTATGTAGATGCTTGTCTATAGCAATACTGAAAATACATATGTTTTTCTCAATATAAATTTTAAATAACTCCAAACATATTAACTGTATATTTCAAAATAATACATCACTATTAGTATTTTCTTAAATGAACATAAATATAAAAGGCTTATTGTTTGCTTGTTTGCTTTATATTTAGTAGAGTTTAAAATCTTGGCTCTTACTGTAGTACAAACCCAAAATAAGAACAATTTTTAGACATTGGATTTCATTGTAATAAGGCTGTACTTCAATGACCCCCCACATCACCAAAGGATTTTACCTCCATCATAGCTAAGCTGAGAGTTGACAGTTCTGCTGCGCTGAGGAATGAATTGTAGGCACGACTTTTGGATACAGACTTCCTGCTATGGTCAAAACTATTTGACTTGAGTGAGTGACTTTATTCTCAGCCCACAGAGAACAGGTTACATTCATTTAAGAAATGGTGTAGGTATTAAGATGTTATATCCATAAAGTCATTCACCAACTGTTTCAATGAACAATGGTTCTGCTTGGAGGCTGGCACAGACATTAGGTGCGGGTAAGAATCTGGTTCATTAGCTGTGATAATTTGGAAAAGCATTCATCTCAGAGAAAGAGTAACTTAAAAAGTCCTCTTCTTCAAACTTGATACAAGAGCTACAAATGTCAAGCAAAGCATTCAGTCTCACTGTTTGTTGTTTTCTTTCCTACAAGCCACCTCCCAAGTTAATTGTCTATGTCTCCCTTGGGTATATAAAAACTTTGAAATATATAAGCTGTTCTGAAAACCATAGTATAGTGTAAAAACATGAAATAAACAATACTACTAATAGAGAGGCTGAGATAGGAGAAGCAAGATTTCAAGACACTTATGTTGTACACAGCAAGACACTGTCACAAACAAAATGCTGAAAGTGTATATAGATGTACAATATTGGACCTATTTCTCCAATTACCAAATTAGACCATTGGATGACAATCAACAAATTTCTAATTCCTCATATTATTGGATTTCAATAGATTAGGATATATTGGTAATATTAATTTTCATATTAAGATATTAAGAAAAAGTAATTGTTACTTCCTGTTGTTTTTGTTGTAAGAGGTGGAATTGAGTTTGTGTGGATTTGTTGAAAGATTACTTTCTTGCTTCTTCTAGGGTGTAGTTTTGCTCCTTATGTTTATATTTAACATCTATTATCCTTTGTAGGGCTGGATTTGTGGAAAGATATTGTCTAAATTTTGTTTTGTGATGGAATATCTTGTTTTCTCCATCTATGGTAATTGAGAGTTTTGCTGGGTATAGTAGCCTGGGATGGCATTTGTGTTCTCTTAGGGTCTGTATGACTGCCCAGGATGTTCTAGCTTTCATAGTCTCTGGTGAGAAGTCCACCATAATTCTGATAGGCCTGCCTTTATATGTTACTTGCCTTTTTTCCCTTACTGCTTTTAAAATTCTTTCTTTGTTTAGGTCATTTCGTGTTTTTATTATTATGTGACGGGAGGAATTTCTTTTCTGGTCCAGTCTATTTGGAGTTCTGTAGGCTTCTTTTATGTTCATGGGCATCTCTTTCTTTAGGTTAGGGAAGTTTTCTTCTGTAATTTTGTTGAAGATATTTACTGGCCCATTACCTTGGGAGTCTTCACTCTCTTCTATACCTATTATCCTTAGGTTTGAGCTTCTCATTGCATCCTGGATTTCCTGGATGTTTTGGGTTAGGAGCTTTTTGCTTTTTTCATTTTCTTTGACTGTTTTGTCAATGTTTTCTCTGGTGTCTTATGCCCCTGAGATTCTCTCTTCTATCTCTTGTATTCTGTTGGTGATGCTTGCATCTATGACTCCTAATTTCTTTACTAGGCCTTATATCTCCAAGGTTGTCTCTGTGATTTCTTTATTGTTTCTATTTCCATTTTTAGATTCTGGATGTTTTTGCTCATTTCCTTCACCTGTTTGATTGTGTTTTCCTGTAGTTTTTTTTAATGGATTTTTGTGTTTCCTCTTTAAGAGCCTCTAGCTGTTTACCTGTGTTCTCTTGTATTTCTTTGAGGGTGCTATTTATGTCTTTCTTAAAGTCTTGTATTATCATCATGAGAAGTGATTTTCTATCTGAATCTTGCTTGTGTGTCCAGCACTTGCTAGGGTGGGGGAATTGGATTCTCATGATGCTAAGTAACCTTGGTTTGTATTGTTTATTTTCTTATGCTTGCCCCTCCCTCACCATCTGGTTATCTCTAGTGCTACCTGCCCTTGTTAAATCTGACTGGAGCCTGTCCTTTTTGTGATTCTGGTTGTGTCAGAACTCCTCAGAGTCAAACAGTCTCTGTGACCCTGTGATTCTTGGATCCTGTGACCCTGGGCTTATTAGAGCACCTGGAAGTGCAGCAGTTTCCTCTGGGTGTTGTGGGACTGGCTGCAGAGCATGGGCCCAAGGTCTGCTCAGGACACCAGCCCAGAGACTGGAAGGAACCCGAGCCACTCTGCTGATGGAGTTCCTGTGCGCCTTGTCCTGCTGGTCCCAGTTACTCCCGGGGTGTTGGGACAGATGTTGTGTCCTCCTCACCGTTGATCCTTAAAGTGTCAGAGTGCCTGGGAATGGAGCTTCCTCTGAGTGTTGTGGGACTGGCTGCAGAGCTTGTGCCCAAGGTCTGCTCAGGACACCAGCACAAAGAGACTGGAAGGAACCCAAGGCACTCTGCTGGTGGAATTCTATAAGTTAATATTTTTATGCAACCATTTTTCTGAAGTTGTTTATCAGCTGTAGAAAATCTCTGTCAAAATTTTGGGGTTCACTTTTGTATACTATCATATCACCCACAAATAGTGAAACTTTGACTTCTTCCTTTCCAAATTGTATCTCCTTGATCTTCTGTAGTCCTCTTATTACTCTGGCTAGAACTCCAAGTACTATATTGAGTAGATGGGGAGAGAATGGAAAAATCTTGCTTTATCCCTGATTTTAGTGGAATTGCTTTAAGTTTCTCTCCATTTAGTTTGATGTTGACAATTGACTAGCTGTATATTGCTATGAATATGTTTACATATGTGGCTTCTATCTGAGATCTCTCTAATACTCTTAACATGAAGGGATGTTGGATTTTGTAAAAGGAATCCTGAACAATAAAACTTCAGGAAGATTCACCATCCCTGCCCACAAGCTGTACTACTAAGCAATAGCAGTAAAAACTGTATTGGTATAGAAACAGACACTTTGATCAATGAAATCAAATCAAAGAACCAGACATAAATTTACAAACCTATCTACAAGAAGCAAAAACCATTCAATAGGGTCAAGAACGTATTTTCAAAAACTTGATTCATCTTCTTCATCTGTCCTATAGCTAATTATATTCTGATAAATTAAATGCTTTATTTTCTGAGTTGAAGGTTAATCATATTTGAGGGTACAGAAAGAGAATGCAGAAAGTCAACACCAACAAATCCATTGCATTTATTATTATGAAAAAACATATGGCACTACATCCAAACAGACCTTCTAGATGGTAAAGTGGGCAAAGAGTAGGTTTGCCACAGTACAATGTTATGTCAAATTAAAGAGGTGAAGTGTCACTTCATCATAGTTATGATATAGAGCATGTGTAGGGAGGTTCTGTTCAGTGGGGATATGTCCACCAATACCTGTGGAGAGAAACAATACATAGATAAGCACATGATGACAGTGGCCATAGACCTGCATCTCCTTCAGTCCCATTTATCTTCATGTCATATAGAATTTTCTATGTTTCGTCAAAATTTATAACTGCCAAATGTGAACACTTAGGAATCAAAAAGTATTATTTTTAGGAAGAAAAGCCAATGAAAAGTTTGTTAATGGCTTCCTGATTAACTTTATTTAAACTGACTCAAATCACATGATTGTAAGGTTTATATACAATCATGGAGTAATATAAACACTGTATAGCTTAAATGGCATAGGATACAATGAACTGGGCTGACCCTGTGAATTAGTAGAGCTGAGATGTAGGCATCGTATTCAGGGAAACTTAGAAACAAGGAATAATCTCTATCTAGAGCACTCTTTTTCTTTGATCCAGTCTTTCTTCTATCAGTGTGAATTTTAGTTTTTAGTTGCTATCTTAAACATTAACAAATGTTATAGAGATTAATGAGATTTGGTGTGATATACCCACATATTGTATGTTATCTATGTCTGTCCTGTTTGTTTGTTTGTTTGTTTGGGTGAGTGATTTTTGTTATTATGGTTGTTCTTGTTTTGTTTTGTTTTTGTTTTTTTTTCAATTACCACTAACTAGAGTGGGAAGAGAAACTGTAACTGAGAAAATATCTCTATTAAATTGGCCTTTGGGCAGGACTATGGAGAACTTTCTTGATTGACAATTGATGTAGGAAGGTTTAGCTCATGGTGGACAGTGCTTCTCTTGGCCTAGTACTCCTGGATAGTATATAAGAAAGCAGGTTGACATTCACAATAGTTTCAGGGTTTGGTAACTGTATATGGGATGAATCCCCAGAAGGGACAGTCTCTAGATGGTCTTTCCTTCAGTCTCTGCTCCACACTTTGTCTCTTTATCTCTTCCCATGGGTATTTTATTCCCCCTCCTAAGAAGGACCAAAGCACCCACATTTCCTTCTTCCTTCTTATTGAGCTTTGTGTGGTCTGTGAATTGTATCTTGAGTATTCAGAACTTTTGGGATAATATCCACTTATCAGTGAGTGTATACCATGTGTTTTCTTTTATGATTGGGTTACCTCACTCAGGATGATATTTTCCAGTTCCATCCATTCGCCTAAGAGTTCCATGAATCCATCATATTTAATAGTTGAGTAATATGCTATTGTGTAAATATACCACATTTTCTGAATCCATTCCTTTGTTGAAGGACATCTGGGTTCTTTCCAACTTCTGGTTATTATAATTAAGGCTGCTATAAACATAGTAGAGCATGTGTCCTTGTTATATGTTGGAGAATCTTTTGGGTATATGCCAAGGAGTGGGAGCATGATATAGCTGTCTCCTGGAGATGCCCTGCCAGAGCCTTACAAATACAGAGGTGGATGCTCACAGCCAACCATTGGACTGAGCATGGGGTCCCCAGTGAAGAAGTTAGAGAAAGGATAGAGGAGCTGAAGGGGTTTGCAACCCCATAGGAAGAACAAAAATATCAACCAACCAGAAGCCCCAGAGCTCCCAGGAACTAAGCCACCAACCCAGGAGTACACATGGCTCCAGCTGCATATGTTACCAAGGATGGCCTTGCCAGGCATCAATAGGAGGAGAGATCCTTGGTCCTATGAAGGCTCAATAGATGCCCATTTTAGGGGAATAGAGTGCAAGGAGGCAGGCATGGGTAGGTGGGTGGAGGAACACCCTCATAGAAGCAGGGGTAGGGAGGATGGGATAAGGGGATTCTAGGAGGGGCAAACAAGGAAAGGGGATAACATTTGAAATGTAAGAAAAGACAATATTCAATAAAAAATATAAATATGTGGGGAAAAGAAAAAGAAAGGAGATTGAGAAAGCCATAGGGGGCAAGCCACTAAACAGCATTCCTCCAGAGCCTGTGCTTCAGTTCATGCTTCCATTGCCTTCCTTGAGTTAACTTCCTCATGAACTACACTTGTAAGCTAAAACAAACCCTTTCCTCACCAAGTTGCTTTTGGTCATGAAATTTATCACAGAAACAGAAACCTTGATAAGATGATATCAATTCACTTTTCTACACTCACTCCTCTACCTCCCAGCCTCCTTCCCAGTCTCTAATACTTTCTTGCTGGAGAACAGCTCCAGCTGCAAGATTCTAGTATGGAGAATGGGAAGGGGCGTTGGCCAAAGTGAAGACACTGACCACCTGTTGACTTTCAAGTATGTGCCCCAAATTGCTCGGACATCTTTATTTATAAAATCACAATCCTGCTCACCTGAGTAGTAATATAATTGGATATTTTATTAAAAGAAATCATAATATCAGAATTAAAAAGTTTCCATCATTTCTGTGCCCCAGTGTAGGAGAATGCCAGGTCCAATAAGTGGGAGAGGTGGGGTGGCAAGCATGGGGAGGGAAGAGGCAACAGGGGTTTGTTCTTGTTGTTTTGTTTGTTTATTTTTTGGAGGGGAATCTGGGAAAGGAGAAATCATATGACATGTAAATAAAGAAAATATCTAATAAAAAAAACTTCCATCATTGCAAAAGCCCCCAATAGTTTCCTTTCCTTCTTCCCCACTCCCAATGGGTCAGTTACCCCCTACCTTTATTTTGCACTACATAGCACTACTTTGGCAAGCCAAAAATAAATGTCTAGCCAGGCATGTCCTATAGACATGAGGATATAGTCAGTTGGTATCTGTTGACTCATATTTTTCAAAGCCTTACTTTTATAACTGTACTTAAATACATTAGCCTCCATTCTAGCCCACACCCACCAGACATAGCAGAAAGGAAAAGTTAACAGAGCAAATAGGGATGTGGACCTGTTTAGAAATAGTTCTTTGGTGTGATTCCAATCTTCATTGTTGGAATATCAGCAGTTCAGTTCACAAAAATCAGCAGAAGTAGCTCAATCCATTCACAAAGACCATTCAGGAATCAGCAACAGCAGTTCAGTCAAGAAGAAACTGTGAGGCTCTTCCAATTGGCCCAAGGAAACAGCAAGAAGCCACAAGAATACCACCAGAAGTTCTTTGGTGGAGTTTCTCTCTATGAAGTCACAACAAATGATGACCAGTACAGGGTGGCAAGGTGTCCCACTAGCACAAAGTGTTGTCCACTGTCTATGGCGAACTATTTATACCCTTTCCAAACACCCCATGTTCTTTCAAGTGTCTGCTCTAGCAAAACGACACACGGCTGCTTCCAGAAAACCATCAGATGTCCGTGCTTAGCAAAACATCCTCCTACTGGTCTGCTTCAGCAAAAACATCCTCTCATAAGACAGTTTCCAGAAAAACAGCACATGACACAACTGAATCTCAAAGGAAATCAGACATTTCCACTTCAGGTAGCAAATGCAGTTATATAGTTATGCAAAGTGAAAGACAGAATTAAACATTTGTGGGTACAAGTTCAGTCATCACATAGCACCTCTCTGTCATAATACTTTTTAAATTGCAGAAAGAGACATGTTTATTGTACCAAGCAACCTTTCCTTATATACACCTATCAATTCCTGATACCAACTTTCCAAGAACCATTTTTAAGTCTCAATTGGTCAGACATAGCTTCCCTGTTTTGTAACTCTATTGACCAGACACAACTTCCCCATTTTAAGTATCAGTTGACTGCATTCATGCTTTAACATCTCTGTTGGTCAGACCTATCTGTCTCAGAACAGTTATGCAAACTGGGTCTACCACTCGAACAACTGGCACATGCTTATTCAGTATGACTGCAGCTGTTTCTCTACAGACACAGTTACATGTTCCCCCATATCCAGGATTAATGGACACATCTGGAGGATCTATAGTGGCAAAGAGAGAAGAGGAGGAATTTACCCTTCAAAAGAGTATTGACAAAAAGACAGATTTGTCCATAGGGCTTTCAACATACACGATTCTGGCTTTGCCCATGACTGACAAAATGAAACCAAATTTTGCTTTGAGTATAGGCAGCCCAGCAAATGCAAGGAGTGTTGGTAGCACACATGATCTAGGGAATAAGCACAGAGGCCACAAAATTTAACATATTTCTTTGACAAGTAGCAAGGAGAATCTATGGGCTTTGCCATAGTAAAATCCCAGGGGTCTCCATGGCCCTTTCCACAGTAGAGTACATCAGTGAAACACATATATGCTGTTCCCTGGAGATGCCACATGGTTTCTGCCAGTTTCTTTCTACTTTCATATTGTTAAGTTTTCTTGTTTGTTTGTTTATTTCTACATATCAGAGGAAAAAACAGTATGTGTTCAAATATTTTTCTTATTTTATTGATGCAATGACTCCATATTCTATACATTTTTCTACAAATGAGAGGATTCCGTTTTTCATTATGGCTCCATTCTGGATGTATGGCATTGATCCCTTATTTGTTCACTTGTTGATGGGCTTTGAGGCAGAGTCACTAGCATGTAAGAAGTGGGCAGAGATCTGTGTCTTACAAATAGAGCACCGTGCTTGCAGTTTCACAGATGCTCTTCTGTGAAGCTGAATGAAGTAGCAGGAAGCAGATGGCCAAGGAGGACTCATGGTAACATTTCTGTCACATACCCACACCAGAGCAAGTCAGTCTTTTTCAGGACTATACAGAGTCTACATATCAGGCAGGACATTAAGTGCTGTGACTGTGCTATGAAAATGTGCAAAGGGAAGAAGAGATCATACCTATTCCTAGATCTTTTCATTGCTCTGAGAAGCAGCCCAGTGTGGAGAGTGTGACAGTGCTTGGGCTATGAGAAGGTCAGTGTAAACAAAACTTAAGGAAGTTAAAGATTGGAAAATTCCACACCTAAAGACTAGTTGTGAGTTTGCAACTCGTTTTTTTGTTTGTTTGTTTTCTTTTCTTTTTTTATTAATCTGAGAAAAAATTACCCAGTCTCTTAGGCTAAGGAACTTTAGCATAACTAACACAGTTCACATTGCAGAGGTCCCACATACAATCATTCATGATTTATTTGAGATGATTTCTTAAAAAGACAAAGGAATTAGGCTATAAGGAGATCTAAAACACACTTTTAGTTAAGACAGATAGAAATTGCATGTGATTTAATCTGTTTTCAAAAACCATCAGTTTCTTGTGGCTTGATATTGACACTGATGGTAAAAGAGATTTGAAAACAGTCTGCACTGACAAATGCTTTCTTTCCTGGTACCAAAATTAGCAAGTGGACATGCAAGGAATACACAGACAGCATACTACTGTGTATGAACTTCCCAAGGAGTGAGGAGAACTTCCAACTGGGTGATTGACTCTTGCCCTTCCAGCAGCAAAAGAAGCTGCTGATCTTTGCTGGAGCATGAGATCATTAGAAGGGTGATACTTGGCACATCCATGGGGGCAGTAAAATTTAATTATCTACATCCTATCCTGACCTAAAAAGTCCTTATTATGTTATTGGCTATGCCTCAACCTGAGGGATATCTGCAATCAAAATGTAGGCACTGGTTGGGAAAGAGTGGCAACTAAATTGGTGCAGAAATATGTGGGAGTGTCCTCATGAAACTTAGAACACTGAACTCTCAGATTATGATGGTCCTCTCCTGCCTGAGGAATTGCCTCTCTATTCTTTGTGGTAGATATATTCCCAGCCTGACTGGACTCCCACTGTGTTAAAGAACTAAACAATCATTGTATGCATTGTATGTATAAATAGCAGTAAGCTTTTCTGAAGGAGATCCAAGCAAGACTGTACCTTTTGTCCACAGGTCCACACTCACAACCAGACTGTGGTTCCACAGTTGCTATATGCAATAGGAATACATAGACTGAGGAGTTCGCAAAAATCTCTATATTTATTCCCCATTCTGTCATGTGAGGTATGTCATGATTAGAAAGACCAGTATAAACTATCATATGTACCACCTCTACTTGGGAAAATAATGAATCAAAATCAGTAATCATTCTCTTGGAAAACTCATGAAGAGAGTGCAACCATCAAGAACATGAAAGATTCAGGGTAACAGTTCAACCAACTCCCTGTTTAACTTTCCTGTTTGGCCTATGCAGAAGACAGGTGTTAGGACACAACAGTTAGAAGTCTAACCCTCTATCGGATGGAGGGTTGGTAAAGAACCAATTTGTTGGTTGCCATTTTGTCCTATTGACAATGTCCTTTGCCTTACAGAAGTTTTGTAATTTTATGAGGTCCCATTTGTCATTTCTTGATCTTAGAGCAGAAGCTATTGGTGTTCTGTTCAGGAAAGTTTCCCCTATGCCTATGTGCTCGAGGCCCTTCCCCACTTTCTTTTCTATTAGTTTCAATGTATCTGGTTCTATGTGGAGTCCCTTGATCCACTTGGACTTGAACTTTGTACAAGAAGATAAAAATGAATCAGTTTACATTCTTCTGCATACCAGTTGAACCAGCACCATTTGTTGAAAATGCTATCTTTTTTCTACTGGATGGTTTTAGCTCCTTTGTAAAAGACCAAGTGACCATAGATGTGTAGATTCATTTCTGGGTCTTCAGTTCTATTCCATTGATCTACCTGACTGTCACTGCACCAATACTATGCAGTTTTTATCACTATTGCTCTGTAGTACAGCTTGAGATCCAGGATGCTGATTC
>JADRCD010234314.1:5563-15898 GCA_019843815.1 Montemys delectorum
TTGCTGTTAGTGATTGGACCCAAGGCCTCACAAACACCAGGCCAGGCAAGCACTGTACCACTGAGCTATGCCCCTGCCTCTTACTGATAGTTTGAAATTCTTTAGTGTACTATAGTTAAAGCTCTACCCTGCATGTTCTTTGGGCTGGTACACATGTAATGGCTGCTTGAATGGAGCCTGTTTCTTTCCTTCTGTTCATCTGGTTATACTCTTTCAACTTTGTTCTAAGAGAGATCTGTAACTTCTTTAGCATGCCAAAGGGTCTATGCCTGATTCCCACTGGGCACCTCCCACTCCTTCCTATTGAGGCAGGTGGCATTTTATAAGAAAGGTCCCTGGAGTGCTGGTGCCACCTGGGTGCCTCTCTTAGTAAAGGCCAGGGGCTGGGGAAATGAGTGAGTTCATAAAACATAAGGACCAGAGTGCAAGCCCCCCACGTGACCATTGGAAGTGGTGGTGAACATCTGTAATCTCAGGGCTAGAGAAGCAAAACCAGGAGACTGCCTGTGGCTTGCTAGCTAGCTAGTTGTACTGGCTGGTTTTTGTCAACTTGACACAGGTTGGAGTTATCACAGAGAGGGGAGCTTCAGGTGAGGAAATGACTTCATGAGATCCAGCTGTAAGGCATTACCTAAGTTGGTGATCAAGGCGGGGGAGGGCCCATTGTGGTGGTCCATCCCTGGGGGCTGGTCGTCTTGGGTTCTATAAGAAAGCAAGCTGAGCAAGCCAGGAGAAGCAAGTCAGTAAGTAACATCCCTCCGTGGCCTCTGCGTCAGCTCCTGCTTCCTGACCTGCTTGAGTTCCAGTCCTGATTTCCTTTGATAATGAATAGCATCGTGGAAGTGTAAGCTGAATAAACCCTTTCCTCCCCAACTTACTTCTTGGTCATGATGTTTGTGCAGGAATAGAAACCCTAACTAAATTGGTACCAGCATATCGGGGTATTCCTGTGACAACCTGATCATGTTTTGGGGAGGACTGTGAAAGGACTTTGAAACTTTGGGCTAGAAGATCCATTCGGTGTTAAGAGCTCTGTAGGCTGGAAGATCATGTTGAGAACAGTGCAGAAGATGGAGGCCTGGCTTATGAAATTTCAGAGGGAAGATTAAAGACTGTTATCAGGGCCATGTATTGATTGTGGAGATTCTGTGGTTTTGGTTAGCTGGGGCTAAAAAAATCAGATGTGATTAACAAGTTACCAGAACTACTAAAACAAACCTTTGCATTACTGAGACTATTGATGCTGGTTAGCTGGAGCTAAGGAATTAGCAGTAATTAAGAAGAGACCAGCATCACTGAGGTGAAATCTTCTGGGAAGTGTTTTTTGAGAGCACAGAGGCTGTGTTCCAGAGACAGCCAGTACCACCTTGGTAATGTGTGAGAGTCACCCAGGTGGTACTGGTTTTGAAGGCATGAAGGGGTCCTGAAGAGCAGCTGAAGTCGGCACTGTGAGAGGCCGCGGAAGGCCATTGGTGAAGGTGCAGCCTCAGTTGCAATTGATTGTCCAGAACTGAAGGGGTCATGCAAAGGAGTTGAGATTGGCACATGAAGAGAACCTGTGAGAGGCTATTGGTGAAGCCTAGTTGCAGTGGAAGACAGCAGTGTTTTGGAGATGCCAGTACCATGAATGACCACCAAGAACAGCAGCATCAGTGGAGTACAGGCATCTGGAGCCTAGAAGACAAGGTGTGTGCTACAAAGGGCAGAGCTGGAGAAGTGACCCAAGCCCTTGGAGGAGCCCAGAAGATCATGAGTTGGATCCCAGACATTGGATGGTTGGTGTCTGGTTTTGCTTTGTAAATTTTTTTTTAAGATTTATTTATTATTTGTAAGTACACTGTAGCTGTCTTCAGACACTCCAGAAGAGGGAGTCAGATCTCATTATGGATGGTTGTGAGCCACCATGTGGTTGCTAGGATTTGAACTCTGGACCTTTGGAAGAGCAGTCAGTGTTCTTACCCACTGAGCCATCTCATCAGCCCGATTTTGCTTTTGATTGTGACTGTGCCCTGATATTTTTCCCTCTTGAAGGAAGAAGGTATTTTAGTGGAGCTCACAGTTAAGAGACTTTGAATTTTAAAAGATATTGGATATTTTAAAGGGATTGAACTTTTAATAAGTAAAGACTGTGGGACTTTTAAAATTATTTAGATCTTGGGGATGAATAAGAAAGTAAGGGTTGATGCTTAATAGTAATGTGTTTGTGTGTCAAGTTAACAAAGGGAGTCAATTGTACTGGCTGGTTGTGTGTGTCAACTTGACACAGGCTCGAGTTATCACAGAGAAAGGAGCTTCAGGTGGGGAAGTGCTTCCATGAGTGCCTCCATGAGATCCAGCTGTAAGGCATTTCCTAGGTTGGTGATCAAGGGGGGAGGGTCCATTGTGGGTGGTATCATCCTGGGCTGGTAGTCTTGGGTTCTATAAGAGAGCAAGCCAGGGGAAGCAAGCTAGCTTCCCCTCCATGGCCTCTGCCTCAGCTCCTGCTTCCTGACCTGCTTGAGTTCTAGTCCTGATTTCCTCTGGTGATAAACAGCAATGTGGAAGTATAAGCTGAATAAACCCTTTCCTCCCCAACTTGCTTCTTGGTCATGATGCTTGTGCAGGAATAGAAACCCTGAGTAAGACACCAGTCTAGCCTAGCTCCAGGTTAAGTGAGAGACATCCCCTGCACCTCCCCTCCCACCCCAATCTCTATATACATATAATAAAGAAGAGTTGAGGAAGATACCTGGTATAAACCTCTGGCCTACACACACACACATACACACACACACACACACACACACAACTAGCTGTGTAGCCTCCACCACGGCTTACCCTCTCGGGGCCTTGGCATCTCCACATAGAAACTGTATCATTTTAAACACTGCTTCCCTGTCTTCTCCCTCCTGTATTCACCTGAAGACCCACTTGAAAATTTAGGCACAGGTTGCTTAGCAACTAAAATCAAAGTCTTTGATGAGTACAGCTGGGAGGGGGGCAGAGGAGGATCAAGAGAGCTCTGTGAGCCGATGCAGCAGAGCCAGCATCCAGCATTAGGGGATCCCCCCAAAGCCTCCATTTATTTTGAGAGGCCGTGGATGTCGTGACCCATTTCTTCTCCTCCACAAGTCAGGATGACTTTAAAGGCCTTGGAATGGAAGTGGGGGTAGGGGCGTCCAGAAATGGAAAGTGCCCCCAGGCTAGCCCTGGCCCAGGGTTCTCAGGAGAGACACACAGGCAGCCATGGTTCACTGACAGGGAAGGGACAGGGTTGACGTCTTGCTGAGGCCTCGGGGCCTGGCCCATGGGGCCCTGAGAAGATGTTCGCCCCCCCCCCCCCCCGCCCACACACACACACCCTCTCCATCCCAGTGTAAACCCTATGTCATGTGCGTTCTTGAAAAAACTCTGGGAGGAGGGACTGAGAACACTGAGGCTCAGGTGGAGTGGGTGGTGAGTGTGTGTGCTTGCATGTTCTCTGTCTCTCTCTCCCAGGGGCTGGAGATGGTCACCCCAGGTGGCACAATTCACTGCCATCTGGAATTTCATCAGCAACTCCTTTGGGACTCCTGACCTTAACCTAGTGCACGAGCCCTGGGGAAGAAGGTAGCGTCATCTCTAACATCTTTGTAGAGGGGCTTGGAACTCTCAGAAGGGATCAAGGACAGAATTCCTGGAAAGGGGACAGGGAGTGCCCAGGTGTGCCACCATGCACACTTCAACACCACACGCCTCTTGGGGGTCAGACTGGGATGCCGTGAGGTGCTCAGGGAGGGTCCTGTGGCATCAGGGCCATCTCAGAACAGAGAATCTCCAACTCAGGTCAGATGCAGGGAGGGTTGGCCTCCATCTGCAGGTTGGGAAAGGCTCTGACCCCTCCCCCTTTCTCCCACCCACCCAGGGTTTATCTTGCAATGGGATGGAAGTGCAGGGCTGAGGACTGCACATCCAGAGGTGGCGCTAAAGCCCTTCTGTGCCTTGTCCCTTGTAAGCCAAACAACCAGGGAGCCGCTCCTCAGTGAAGCTGGCCCTGCAGGGGCACCACATCACCAGGCTCCTCAAACCCTCCATTTCCAGCATCCAGCCACGGCTGCCAATGACCCTGGAACTCTTAATACCCTTTCTTCAATTCCCTTCAGACAAAAATGGATTCGCTTGTGTGGATGCTTCTCTGGGTGGTGAGTTCCCAGGAACAGAGATCCTCCTCGGGGACTGTTCCAGATAGGCCTCCCCTTTACTAGCTACATGCTTCAAAGCCCACCAAAGCATCCACAGTCTGGATTCAGTGGCCATCGATGGGAGCATCATGATAGCTCTCGGTTATTGAGCATACGCTGTGCGGCAGACTGTGTGGCAGACATTTTACATACCACCTCATTTAGACATCACGACACACTGAGAAACAAGGAACACCAGGATTTTCACACAGGGAAACTGAGGCAAAGTGGCTCGGGGTATACAACTAGGGGTTGGAGCTATGACCCCCAAATGCCTCAGAAAATGGGGAGCAGATCGGTCTAGCAAAAGGCTTCCTGGTCCAGGCCTGAGCCCTGGGCGGAGGAAGCATCCACAGTCTGGATTCAGCAATTGCTTCTAGACTTGGGCTTTGTGGGGAATGGGAAGGCCTTTTTGGTACAGGGATGGGCTTAGCAGACAGACTTTTCTCTCTAGCCACGCTGCATCCCTGGCTTAGAGACCCCAAGTCCAGAGAGTACCTCATCTCACTCATAACTTTGAAATAGAATGAATTCGAGACATTTCCATCTCTGAAGAAGGGCTTGCCTTCACTTTTTTTTCTTCCCCCAAAATAAGCAGCTATTCTTCCAAAAAAGGAAAAAACACAAAGCTGTCAATCTCAGGTCTCAGACGAATGCAGTAAAGTTGAGACTTCTAATGCAGCGCCCCCTCCTTCCCTCCCTCCTTCCCTCCCCCCTAAGTCTCCCCCTTTCCCAAAGTCACCTACAGTACTCAGCCTGTCACAAGCTTTGAGATGCAAATTGCACCAAGAGGAAGGAAGGCAGCTTGAAGAACAAAGAATGACTGAGGAAAGATGGGGGAAATGGATTTGGAAAAGCTCTCCGAATTCCCTCGGAGAAGGGAGGGCGGGAGTGGGTGGCTGTCTAAGTGGGAAGTAGTTCAGACCTAATTTAGGGGAGGTGGGGTAAGCTACCAAGATCTGGAACGGGAGAGAAGGTTTGGGGCAGCAGAAAGGCTGATTTCACTGTGGTCCTTGGCAGTAGGCTGGACATCTCAGCATGCTCTGAGCCATGGAGCTGCCCAACTCAGTGACTTTTAGAAGGCTCCATAGTAAAGCCTGCTGCTGGGTCATCAGGCAGTCTGTAAGAGGAGGTAGGGACCACACCTCTGGGTCCAGCCTCCGGTCAGTCCAACGAGGGTGTGAACCCATCCATTTCTGGTCCTTTGCCACCATGCAAACTAGACATGCCCTCACCACCCAGGCAGCCAACTAGACTGAACTGCATGTTGGTAGGGACTTGGCCTTGTTTATGCTCATCCCTGGTGTAGGAACTGTTGTTTGGTTTTGGCAGGGTCTTACTCTGGTCTGGAGCTCACTCTGTAGACCAGGCTGGCCTCAGACTCACAGAGATCTGCTGGCCTTCTGAATGCTAGAATTAAAGGCATGTGCCACCATGTCTGGGCAAGAGCTGTGAGAGAAATATAGTGGGTGCTCAATAAGCATTTATTGGATGGATCTGGATGGAGGGGGTGGCTGGGTGTGTGTGTGTGTGTGTGTGTGTGTGTGTGTGTGTGTGTGTGTAGATGGATGGGTGGGTGAATGGGTTAACAGGTAGTTGGTATAACCATATGGTGAATACAGGGTCAGGCAAGTGCTCTAGCAGGGGAGACAGACTATCTGCAGCTGGGTATTGGGCTGGCAAAGGTTTCACAGAGCTGGCATTTGAGGTCGATTTGAGCCATCATTGTCTACTGTACAACACCAACTTGCAACACTGGTGAGGACATGTTTGAATAAAATGGGGTTAGCAAGTACCAGAATATGAGAGCTACATCGAGTTCTATGGATCATGGGGTCCAACCTTAACAATTTGCGGGTAGAAAAACCAGGGCCTAGGGAGTGACTCTGGAGGTCGCGCAGCACCTGAGTGACATGACAGAGATTGGAAACAAGTGTCTGCCCCTGGAGCTGTCCTGAGCTGCTGCCCTGCGCCAGAGCTCTACTGACCTCCGACTGCCAGGGTGTATGATGCTTCCTCCCAAGATCACAGACAAAGAAAAGGCAAGAGGAAGCCACGGAACCTGGCTCAGGGTGCTACATCTCTAATCCCAGCACTGGGGAGATAGAGGCAGGAGTATCATGTAACGTAGTCCAAGCTGATGTAGACCGGTGAAACCCAGGTCCTAGGTTGTGGGTTGCATTTCCCCGATACCCAGAAGCAGGAGGAATGTCTCAGTAGACTGAGCCATGGCATGATGAGCAGGAGGCAGTGAAGCTGTGTTTGGCCCCACCCAGAGATGAGTGACAGCTGAGAATATGTCAGCCAGAGGCTTCCGTGTATGGAGCGTGCAGTCACACCCCACCATTTTTACCTACTAGTGGGAGCACTACCGATTCAAATCCAAATGCTCATCCACTTGATAAAGAGTGATGCCAGGAGATAGGTGCATGGCCCATCTGGTGAGGCCTACCTACCAGATCCACCTATGGGATACCCACAGGGCCCTTGGAAGACCAGACCTGGTGGCACATGGATTCAAGACTCCCAGCAGAGCCCTGAGGACCCAGCCCTTGCACTGTGATGGAAGGAATTAAGTCGACTTGTCTGGCTTCCTCTCCAGGATCCATTTCCTGACTACCCTTGCCATTTGGCACCAATGCTTCATCCCTCCACTTGGTCCCCTGGTAGAAGCTTCCAAGAGTAACAGTGACAGGGACTATATTGTATATTATAGGGTCACATCTGTACCTCGTATTGCAGGAAGGAACCTGCACATACACGTTGAACACAGCTCAGGAGGAATGTGAGACTCAGTGGCCTTGGATATTCAGAAATCCCCAATTCACAGACACAATAATAAGGGAAGAAAGAGATAGGAGAGAGACACACACCTCCCCCAAAGCAGGGTTTTTCTGGGTAGCCCTGGCTGTCCTGGAACTAGTTCTGTACCCCAGGCTGGCCTTGAACTCAGAGATTTGCCTGCCTCTGGCTCCTGAGTGTTGGGATTAAAGCCAGACACCATCTGGCAGGAGAGAGATTCATAAGGTATACAAATATGAAGAAAGAGATAACGAGAGACTCAGACAACCTGACAAGGCTGACAACCTGCCCGAAGAGAGACAACTAAATTTTGGAATGGGTGCTAGACTGCTTCTGTTCTGGTATAGAATATACAAACTGGAGCGATCATGGATAGGTTGTAATCAGATTTGGAGACCAGAGTCCTCTGGCTTCCCCAACAGCTGGATTCAATTCCTGTCTCTGTTCAGTGATTTCTGTAGAGCCAGGCAGCGAGTGTATTCCAACCACAGTAATATAGTCTAAGACCCCAAAAGTGCTTTCTAACTCTGTGAGGTGCCTCGACATGCATCTGGGGAATCTGAGGGTTTAAATTTGGGCTGTGTACTGTACAGAATTGGGGAGTCCATTTTTTTGTGCCTCTGTCTCTTCCTCTGTAACATGGGAAAAAACCAGTATTTTCCCGGTGTGTTACACTCTCAAAAAGTACAGGTGACTGCTGTGCAGCTCCTCCTTGGCTATGGGGAAAAGTTAGACATTTGGCATCTAGGCTAGGGTCCTTCCTTCCCTCCAGCTGACACTTGGTGGCTGGCAGGGACCTGTGCTTCCAGCCCTGGTCTTCTTGGGGTTTGGTTCAGCCCTGAGGAGTGCAGCAAGAAAGGGGTGGGGCACCGGGTGTCTGGATGGTTAATGAGGTGCTGGGCACAATGCCTAGGTCCTGCAATATTCATAAAGCCCCAACAGCTGTGCCAGGCAATCAGGGTGCTGCCTACTGGTCCATCTGCAGCTTAACATTCTGCTCCTGAGAGGTGGGGGCTGGGAGCTGCATGTTAACTAGGAAAACATCCGCTGTTGGGTACCTCTGCAGAGGCTGAACAAGAGTTTGGGAAGACTGGCCCCTCCTCCAGACCCACCCAGAGCCTAAAGGACCTGTCCATCAGCACTTGTCATCACAGTACTGTAGTTGTGGGTGCGGAAGTAGGAGAGCTGGCTTTGGTCAGCTCCTGCTCTTGTCCTGGAAGCTGACCTCAGATCCAGCTCCTGTTGTCTCTAGTTTTCACATGTGGAAGACGGAGTTGACTTCCCTGTATTCTGACAGGCTGGCCTTAAACTTGTTATGTAGCCAAGGATGATTTTGAACTTTCCCATCTCTCATGTACCACCAAGGGATGGACCACGGGCTCTCACAAGCTAGGCACACTCGCCCAGCTGAGTTGTATTCTCAGCTCTCCATTTCCCCACTTACACAATGCTTTTTCTACTCATGAATGCTTTAAGTGCTCATTATACAACAACATCATAGAGAAAGAAGAAAAAATTTAAAAAGTAGAACTCATCACTGAATAATGTCCTTTTGGTTTTTCTAGTTACATAAGTGGTGTTTTGTTGTTTCCTCTTCCTGAAACAGAGTTTCTCTGTGTAGCCCTAGCCGTCTCACAACTCACAGAGATCCACCTGCCTCTGCCTCCCATGTGCTGGGATTAAAGGTATGCACCACTAGCACGAGTACATCGGTGTTTCTAATGAGACCAAGCATGCTTTTTCACAAATCACAAATAGTTTTCTGAAGGAAAACTTTCATTAGTGTCCTTCAGCATGGGCGATTTCCAAAATGTGGTCTGAGGTCCACTGGGCTCCTCAAGACCTTCTCAGGGACCAACTCGATGTCTTAGCTGCTCAAGGCACTAGAATTTGATTTCTGGGCCCACAGGATGTCAGAAGAAAACCAGCTATGGTGGGTTGTCCACTAACCTTCAGGTGTACACCATGGCAGGTGCAGGCCCCTCCCATAAATAAATAAAATGTAAATAAAAACAAGACTTTTCAAGGAATTCATGAAATTCAAACTACTTTCTGCACAGCACTCAAACACCACATTCCTGTTTGTCTAGTCTCTCAAGAGTTTATGGTATTTCTTTTTAAAGCAACTTCTCATGCAATACAGCCACTCGCTGAATGCAGAAGCAGATGTGAGAGTCCAGTTGTGCTCCATTGAGCCAAAAGGATTTTGAAAAGTAGGAAACAGTCCTGTTCTTCTCATTCACTTTTTTTTTTTCAGTGCTGGGAACGTAACCCAGAGCCTTCTACATGCTAGAGCGTCTACATGCTAGGCTCCACCACCCAGCCCCACTTCTAACCCCTCGTTAACCTTTTTGGCTTTCGATAATACTATTTCTCACTAAAATATTATTTTTCATAAAACATCTTCCAGGAATATGTGAAATGAATTTGCTATGACTTTACTTCATTGATACATATTTTAAAGATTCTAGTTCTAAAGACAGGGACATGTAGCTCAGGGTAGCCTCAAACTCTTTCTGTAGCAGAGACTAACCTTGAACTCTAGTCCTCTTGAGAACTGGGACTACAAGCCTGTGCTGTGAGCCACCACACTGTGTCTGTGCAGCCCTCGGCATTGAAACCAAGGTCTCATGCATGCTGGACAAGCAGCCTGCCAGCCGAACTACATCCCCAGCCCAAGATGTTTTCATGTTTGGGATGAACATGCTAACGGATGATAGATATAATCCATGCACAGGAAAGCCTTTTAGATTTCCTCTCATCCACAAGTGCAGAAAGTGATCCAGAGACTGTGCTGAACAGGGCCTGTCTTGAAGAGCACAGGACCCAGAAGGGAGCAGTATCACTGGCTTCCTCCAGGACGGGCCTGGTGGGTGCAGGTAAAGTTTCACTATTACATACAGCATGTCTGGGAATCAGGGCACCTGCTCCCTGTGAATGGTACCCCAGGAAGGTGAACAGATGAAGGTGTGTGTGTGTGTGTGTGTGTGTGTGTGTGTGTGTGTGTGTGTAGTGGGGGGAGATTGTATGTGTGTATGTATGTGTATGTATCAGTTTCCAGGGAGGGCAACTTCTCTGTACAGAGTACAGAATTTGGAAGCTTTTAAGCAAGTTGTGGTGGTTTGAATAAGAATGGCTCCCATAAGCGCATATATTTGAATACTTAATCATCAGGGAATGGAACTCTGATAGGATTAAAAAGAGTAGGTGTGGCCTTGTTGGAGGATGCCTGGGGGTGGGTTTTGAGGTTTCAAAAGCTCATGCTAGGTCCAGTTCTCTCTCTCTCTCTCTCTCTCTCTCTCTCTCTCTCTCTCTCTCTCTCTCTCTCTCTCTC
>JADRCD010234317.1:0-32927 GCA_019843815.1 Montemys delectorum
TGTGTGTGCTGCGTATGCTCATCCTAGTTACTAGTAGGAGATGTGTTCAGCAGTTAGAAATGCAGTATATATGTTCCACATATTGGCCTTCAGGTTCATAAATGTGATTGTCACCTGTTTTCTCTTTAGGTTCATTTGAATTTTGAATTTTAGTCTGAGCCTACTGATAATGGTATAGCAGTGTCACTACATATGTTAAGCTGACTAATAGTTCTACTGTTCAGTCTGTTTTGAAATTGTCTAGCTGGCCTTTAAAAACATTGAGCATCTGGACCTCATTTCCAATACAGATCGCCTTCATTTCAAAGCTTTTGATTTAAATTAGTCCAGATTGTTTCCTACACAGCATCCTGATACAGCATCCCTACACAGCATCCTGATACAGCATCCCTACACAGCATCCTTTATCCTTGTTCTACCACCATGGACATGGTCTTTTGAGTTCTCTTGTCAATAGCATGGTGTTTATGGCTCTAAAATGCCCTGCTATATTAGTAGTGTTGCCACATCTGAATAGAGTGGCATTAGCATAAGTTAGGTTGATGAACTATGAATCCAGAATTGTGTTTAAAATTAAGTCAGGGTCTACTGTATAATAAGATACATTGGCTGGGTGTGAGGGTACAGGCATTTAATCTCAACACTCTAGAGGCAGAGGAAGGTGGAGCTCTGGTTTTGAAGTTAGCCTGGCCTATGTATTATGTCCCAGAGCAGCTTAGGTGACATAGACCCTGTCTTAAAAAGTAAGAAGTGAAAATGTTAAGAAAATAATATGTGGTGTACTTCCAAGAGATGTCCCTAACATGTTCACTTTTATGAAATAGCAAAGCTGGAATCAGTGAGATGTTTGAGGGACACCAGGGACCCATCACTGGAATCCACTGTCATGCGGCTGTTGGAGCAGTAGACTTCTCACATCTCTTTGTCACCTCATCTTTTGACTGGACAGTAAAACTTTGGACAACTAAGGTATCTGAAACACAGCATTCTGCTCATTTGGTCAGTTTCCTGACACAAGGTGGTGCTCTAATACTGCAGGGAAAGGCATGGTCTTAAATCCTAGATGGCTTGGAGTTGTTTCCTAGTAAGTAGAACCTGGTAAGGAGTCACACAGTGTAACAAATACAATGACTCTACAAACAGTTGAAGAGTAGGCTTCCTCCCACTTCAGGCTTCTCAAGCAAAGATCTGTTTACTTTGAATTGTGTTAGGGAGAAGTCCCTGGTATCCCCTGTACTCCTGCACATAATTTCATCCAGTTCCACACAAAAGTTATTCATTTGCTCTATGGAGAGCCAAGAGACTTAATTCAGGACTGTAGTGGCTCACAGAAGTGATGGGAAATAGAGAAAAGACAGAGACCATTCACAGTAAGTCCTATACAATAGGACTACACAATAAGCTTGAATCATTAAGAAATCATTGTGAAGGCACATGGGTGTTTGTTGTCTTAGTGTAGTATAACTACCTTTGTTTATTGAAGCTTAGTAAACTGGTTACTTGAGATACATACTTAGTGATGAAAGTGTTTCCTATTCCTCCAGTAATCCCAGTGAGTGTAGCTTGGCTTGGCCAGTGACAGTCTCAAAGATAGAGCTTAGGGAACATGACCTCTGTGACAGACTTTGTCATTATATTTAATTTTAACTTGTTTGCTTTCGAGTTCTTCTGCATGATCATAGTTTGCTAGTAAAACTGCACATTCAGTGTCTCCTAGTCTATATAAGCTGTGGTGTAAGCCTTATTTTTCTTGTCAATCTACTTTGTCTTAATGTTGACTTCTTGAATCCTTCACCATGAAACCAAGTTTAGAGACATGCTGTGGTTCTTGAAGATCTTTGAAAAAAATCTAGTATTCTTTTTCTTGTTTGTTTTTTGTCTTGTTTTTTGGTTTTTCGAGACAGGGTTTCTCTTTGCAGCCCTGGCTGTCCTGGAACTCACTCTGTAGACGAGGCTGGCCTCAAACTCAGAAATCTTCCTGTCTCTGCCTCCCAATTAAAGGCATGAAATTAAAGGCATGCGCCACCACTGCCCAGCAAATGTAGTATTCTTTTTTTTTTTTTTTTTTTTAATTTTTAGATAATTTCTTTATTTACATGTAAATTTTCCCTTTCCCAGGTTCCCCTCCAAAAAACAAACAAACAAACAAACAAAAACAACAAGAACAAATTTCTTTTTCCTCCCCCCTCCCCATGCCTGCCACCCCACCCTCTCCCACTTATTGGCCCTGGCATTCCCCTACACTGGGGCACAGAACCTTCACAAGGCCGAGGTCCTTTCCTCCTACTGATGATCAAATTTGCAGTCCTCTACTATACACATGCTGCCAGAACATTCAGTCCCACCCTGTATAGTCCTTGATTGGTGGTTGGGTCCCTGGGAGCTCTGAGGGTACTAGTTAGTAATTGTTGTTCATCCTAAGGGGCTGCAAACCCTTCAGCTCCATAGAACCTTTCTCTAACTCCTTCATTGGGGACAGTGTACTCAGTTCAATGAATGGCTGTGAGCCTCTACATCTGTATTAGTCAGGTATTGTAAGAGCCTCTCAGGAGATAGCTATATGCTTGTCCTTCCTTCAGTCTCTGCTCCATAGTTAATCTCTGCCACTCTTTCTGTGTGTGTTTGGTTCCCCTTTTTAAGAAGGAATGAAATGTCCACATTTTGGTCTTCCTTCTTCTTAAGTTTCTTGTGGTTTGTGGAAATGTAGTATTCTTAAGAGATGCTTTCTGTTGTAGTGCGCTGGTTGTGTGCTTACCAAGTTCTTGCCTCAGCATCGAGTATTTTTGTTGTACACTCTTGTACTGTCTTGTGCCCACACTCAGCCTAACAGGAAATGATTTAGAAAACAGCCTCGCAGAGCTTGCCCTCTAAAATTGAGCATTTTCAGCTTTGACATTAACAGACACAAAAATAGCACTTAAGTCTATGAAGGAAATATATCGGAAAGTGCCTAACACACTGTCCAGCACGTAGCAGGCCTCATTCTAATTGGGTCAGAGCTGAAGTGCATTTAGTCAGTCTTCTCATTCATCCTTGCATCTTATGCTACTGAAGAAATGATAGAGAAAGAAGAGTCTCAAAGTCATGAACAAAGACAAGCATGATCTACAACTCTGTATATATGGGAAAATATATACTCTGCTTATAAACAAAGCAAGATGCAGAATTACAAAGATAAAATCTACCATTTCCACATAGCCTTCAAATATCCAAAGTTGCAAGATTTCTGGGTATGCTTTCTCATGTATTAGCCCTATTAGAGTCAAGAGAGACATTATATTTTTGATACATTCTTATCTAGCTTCATTCCTATTTTGGCTATTTGGTGACTGAGTGGTTGACTTTTAAATGTCAGATTTTCAGTTTGCCAGCATCCTTTAAATTTGAATATACATTAACAGGATTTGAAAATGAAGAGCTCATCTTGCCTGTGGAAGCAGATTGATGGGCATTTGGTTTTGTGGTTCTATATAGATTATAGTTTATATTTTTGTTTCTCTGTTTCAACCTAGAAGTTGCTTTTTATTTGTGTTTATGTGTGGTATATGTATTATGTATGTGTGTATGAATGCAAGTGTGCTTGTGCCAAAGTGCACAAATACAAGTTACAGGATAACTTCAGAGTTAGTTTCTTCTGCTACCTTGCCAGATAGACTATGGAATTTGAGTCACCGGGCCTGTGCTCAGGCACCTCTATCCCCTCAGCCATCTCCCCTGTCCCAGAAGAGATTTGAGTAAGAATGATAGGATGGCATCTCTCTTTTCCTTGCTAATTAAGTTTTGTTGTTTCTTTTATTCAGTCTCAAATATGATACATATCTCTCCCTGCCCCTGATACTCTTCCTGGTGGCTAAAGGATAATCCAGTATAGACTAGGATATTTTTACATCATATATGACCAAGAACCCCCTAAATATTAACAGAATTGTGTTGGCCTATGTTTTTATATAGTTTAGTGATAGTACACTTATCTACTGTGTATGAGGTCCTGGGTTCAATCCCAACTCTGGAAGAAAAAAAAAAGACTAAGAATTACTATCTATTCATTTACCCTTTCTGTAAACAGTTTGTTGTATGAATGGTTAGGCAGCAACGTGTGCTAGGTAAATGTATACACATGGCCACACTGTGTCCTCATAGTCAACTGATTTAGACTGAACTTACGCTCCCTAGTTTAGTTGTTGTTATGTACCTACCCTTTTAAATAATTTGATTGAGGCCCTGCTTGTGCTGAATAATGAGTAACACTAGCATTATACAGGGTTAAAAGACATTATCATTGCTTAGAAAAAGAAATGTTCCCTGGGCAGTGGTGGTACTACATCTCTTTAATCAGAACTCTGCACGTAGAGGAGGGAGGATCTCTATGAGTTCAAGGCCATTCTGGTTTACAGAGCAAGTTCTGGGACAGCCAGGGTTACACGGAGAAACCTAGTCTCGGGAAAAAAAGAAAAGAAATGTTCCTGTAGTAGACAAGTTAAAATGAACGTACGGTTTGAAACTAAGGGAATGTCTGGGGGAAGGCTGGCTGATGCTGCATACCCAGTTCCGCCTGGTGGCACTTACCACAGTAGTTGCTACAGGCCACTGTCTAGCCTCCTTTGCATATTTAGAAACTCAATTTTGTCAGCTACTGGAATTGATTAGACGGGGGAATGCTGAATGTAAGTAACAGGCTCCTAAGACACTGGTACATTGGAGAATGTCAATTATTAATTTACAGTCAGAAACTTAACTGCCAGAGGGCCCAGATATTCCTGCTGGCCTGACCAGCTCATTGTTTCTCTGTGGACTACCCACGTGGGAAGCCAAATTATAATCAGAAGATTGCTTGGTGAGCAAGGAATTAGAACAGAAGGAGTTTTATCATTTGAATATTCAGTGGCATCAAGCTAAGATAGCTTGATTCATTGATCTTCAAGTAAGATAGCCTTGCCCTGGGGTAGTTGATTCTCACAATCTGTTGTGTGAGACTCCCTCTCTCCTGGACAGTGCTGGAGTGGTGCTATCTTCATTTGCCTTGTGAGACTAGTTTTCATTAGTTTTAATAGACATACTCTGCAAAGATTATCTTAATCAGATAATATGTGAAGTTATTTTTGACCTTGGAATGGTGTGTGTGTATGTGTGTGTATGTGTGTGTGTTTACGTTTACATGTGGGTATGGGTGCAGAAGATTGGGTCAGAAGCATGGGATCCCTGGAGCAGGAAGTTTGCTGGATGTGGGTGTTGTCCTTAGCAAGGGCAGTGCATGCTTGTAACCCCTGAGCCATCTCTCCAGCCCTGTCATGACTTCTTTTCAAGAAAACTTGTTTATTTCTCTTATCATCCAAATTGACTGTGGAGACTCTTGTTACTAGTCTAGAACTTCCCTATTACCCCAGCTTTGAAAACAATTATTTATATCAGGTTATTATTGCTGCTGTAGCAGCTTATCGCAGAGCTGCTTGAAAGGAATTTGTTGTCAGTTTAGGAGGCTACTTAGCATTGGAGAGTCCGAGAATTTGTTCCATGCTTGTCTCCTAGCATTCTTTGGCCTATTATCACTGAAGTCTGCCTGTGTCAGGAGCATGTGACATTCTGAACCTGTTTGCTTTATTAGATCTCTACATCCACATTTTTACTACTATGACTGCAAGTCGTCATAGTAGATGTAACCCACCCTCATACAGTATAACCTGTGTAACTTGGTTACATTTACAAGTCCTAGACAGACGTGAATTTCAGAGCAACGTATTCCACCCAGTACATACCTTGGACTTAGGAAGAACAGTGTGGCCTGCCCCTTGACCGTGCAGTGTTTGTACTTATAGCAGAACCAAATGATTGTTCTGTTTATTCAGATGCTAGCTGTTTTTCACAGGAGCCCTTTGTCTTGCCTTCTTTTTGGCAAATAATGTTTTTGCAGGTTATTTGTAAGAGTAAGAGGCCTATCTGTTATGTATTATATGGCTTAGAGGTTCTCATTCTTGGTCATATACAGGAGCAGCTTTTTAGACTTTGAAAGACTTCCTGATACCCAGACCATTGAAATCAGACCTCATGAGAGAGACCCTCACAACACTATATTTAAAAAAATTTTTTTAGGTGGCCCCAACATACAGTCAAGCTTCACAACCATCAATTTGAAGCCTTTGTTATGAATGACTTGTCTGAAAGCCTGGAGCTGGCTGCTGGCTGGATTGGAGCCGCAGGCTGGGTGCCATCCCTCTCCAGCTCTCCCTGTGGCCTCAGTGCTACTTAGGCCCAAGTGCTCTTCACAGTAAAGGAAGATAGCACTTTTAAAAAGATAGTTGAAATGTTCCACTGGGATTTTAATTTCTAGTATTATATATTAAATTACTGTACTATGAAACATTATTTGATGTTAAATATGTGCATTTTCTCAGTGGGGTAAAACTGGGGCTAATCCTTAGATAACTATGTTTTTTTTTTCAATTAAGCTAAAGAAAAGAGTTTTAAAATAGTCACATTTTAAATTGAAAGACATTTTGCTTTCTTTTACATGATTTTAAAAATTGTGATCTTTTCAGCAGGCGGGAGTGGGGGTTGGGAGGTGCACACCTTTAATCCCAGTACTTGGGAGGTAGAGGCAGGCAAATTCTGAGTTTGAGGACAGCCAGGGCTATACAGAGAAACTTTGTCTTGAAAAAAAAAATTTTTTTTTTGAAATAAAAATTGTAATCTTTTACCCAAGCTATATAGTAGTCCATTAAATCGATTAAATATTTGATCTAACCATTCCTGAGATGGTTAACAATCTTCATTTTATTTTAAATGTTTTAATCTAATTTTCATATGCTTTTTAAATAATTTGTGGTTTGTAAAAAGGAGTATATTAGTGTTCAGTTTGTTTGCTGAACACTAATTGTGAGTCTCATGCGCCTGAATATAGTTCCAGACCGTTCTCTCCAGCCATGTAAATAAACAGTTCGTGTGTCCATTCTGCTGACGATATGTGGCTTACTTCAGCTGCACTAGGAGAAGACATTGTCTCTTTCTCCCTTTTGTTTTTTATGTCTTGCTCTGTAGCTCAGGCTGGCCTCAAACTTATGATCTTTCCAAGTACTGGGATTGCAAGGGTATACTATGATGCCAGGTCATAGTTGTCTTTTGATGGCATAAACAGTAAGTTCTGTGAGCATACACTTAGCATAGAATGGCTTGGTCAGAGGACTTGTATAAAGAGATAGTGCCTGGCAATTCCAAGTGAGTCTGCCAGTTCCTGATACACCAGTAGGGTCTGTGCGGGTCTGACTGCTCTGCCCTCATGTCCCTGCTTAGAGCTTTCTGGTGTTTTTCCTTTTAACCTTCCAGTGGGTGAAGTGACATTGCCAGATGTTTTTGTGCGCGTCACTGTGATTAAGCACCCTGCCGTGACATTATTGCCCATTTTGTGAAATGTTCATGACTTGCCCCTTTTTTGCTGTACTTGGCTTGAACTCAGAGTCTAGTACATGCTTGGCAAATATTCTACCACTGGGCTGTGTCCAGCATGTAGATCATCACATGTTTCCTCCAGTGTGGAGACTGACTCTAGCGCCTTCAGAAAGCTAGGCGAGCTCTGCCTGAGCTGCTCCCTAGCGCACACATTTTAATTGAATGCAGGACTAGATTGTTAGCAACTTTGTTTACTCTACAGTCTCTTTTTTTTTTTTTTTTTTTTTTGGTTTTTCGAGACAGCGTTTCTCTGTGTAGCCCTGGCTGTCCTGGAACTCACTCTGTAGACCAGGTTAGCCTTGAACTCAGAAATCCGCCTGCCTCTGCCTCCCAAGTGCTGGGATTAAAGGCATGTGCCACCACCCCCCTGCTAGCAACTTTGTTTTAGGTGTTTGGTGATAGGCCTTAAAACTGCCTGGAAATGGGATGTTTGAAGCACTGTCACAGTGGTCAGTGCCTTTAGAATCATTAGTGTGTTGGAAACACCAAAGCTCACCAGGTGATCGGATACACATTTCAGGCAGGGCAAGCTGTGTCCTTATTCTCATAACAGTGACTTTAAAAGAGAACAATATCCTTTTCTGTGTTTGGCTTAGTTTTTTTTTTTAAAAAAAAAATGTGTTAATTTGCAGGGGTTGGTGGGGTTTGTTGTTTTTGTTTTGTTTTAGTTGAGCATTATGGGCTACTACAATAACCATGATATTGGCATTATCATATCTTTTTTTAAACTTGGGCTGGTAAGATGGCTTAACAGATAAAGGTGTTTTCCACCAAGACTGACTGACACCCTGAGTTCAAGCCCTGAGACCCACATGGTAGATAGAGAACTGCCTCCCACAGGTTGTCTTCCAACCTCCACACCTGCTCCCACACTCAAGTCTGTCAGTTTTAAGAGTGTGAGACCCAGACAAGAACAGGAGACCTTGCTTAGGTCGCCTGTACCAGTAGTGTTCAGTATCCATGGACAGATGCTGAACTCTTCTGGACTCTGCTGTTGTCAGACTGCTCCATATCACAGTACCAAGTGAGCATCTGCGCTGTGGCTGTCAGCCACTTGTCCCACACAGATGCTGACTCCGTTTGGGCCTTAGAACTTGAGAGCCTGGCTCCCCAGCTTTCAGCTCAATCCACCTCACTTTTGCTGGAGATATTGTGAGGCTTTTGCTCTCCTTGTTGCTTTATCTGCTTCCATAGGGAGTTTTCTAGGAGACTGAAGAAGGCCAGTGCCTCTGCTGTCATCTTCCAGGAACTGCTCACTGACAAGTGTTCAGAGGCTTCTTTTACTCTTTTTCAAAGATAGTATGACTGCTACTAGCTAGAAGGAAAATGCCACTTAGTACTTAGTTCATTAGGGAGACAGTCTAGGCTGAGTTGGTATGAAACTGTGCCTATAGGATCTCGGGCATGTGTTGGGATGAGTGGGTAAGGATTTCTGTGCCTCTCGTATGCTGACTGTGCTAAAAATTATCTTTTCCTTTTCAGAATAACAAGCCTTTATACTCATTTGAAGATAATTCAGACTATGTCTATGATGTTATGTGGTCACCCACCCACCCAGCCCTGTTTGCCTGTGTAGACGGCATGGGGAGACTGGATCTATGGAATCTCAACAATGACACAGAGGTGAGCTGGGAAATGACAGAAAATCGGAGATTTATTGAATAATTTGTGAAATTTCTTTTATCCCACGGAATGTAAAAGTGCTCTGTGATTGTATCTTCATCACAAAGAAACCAAATAAGCTTTGTCCTTATATAACAAACAGCATGCTGTGCCAAGCTGAAGGGGGACAACACTGCATGAGCCCTGGGCATTCTTACTGCTGGAAAGAAAGCAGCATCTCGCCTCCTGTCCAGGCGAAGTCTCCATGGGGGCTTAGGCTATTTTTTTGTTCTTAGGCTGGAAAACAGAGAGTTGTGCATTGTCAGAGTATGTTAACCTTCATTCTGAATCCCTGTCAGTCTTGATAGGATTGTGTATCATCCATAAACACTAGTCTTAGCCTGACATGTTTGAAAGAAAGCTAATGTATTTTGATGGTCTTTTTCCATGAAGGATTAACTATAAAGTGAATATGGAGCTGGGTATGATAGCACATGCAGGCAAGACTTGGGAGGCAGAGGCAAGAGTGTCAATGAGTTAGAGGTTCCATATATGGGCAGACCCTGTCTCAGAAATCCAAGGTCTGGGCATGTAACTCGGGTACAGTATTTGCTTAGCATATATGAGACCCTGGGTATAATTCCCAGCAGCATAAATATTAATACTCATAATGTAGAAACTATCACATTTCTTAATTGCTATACCAAATTTGGCAATGCAGTTTAATTGTGTCTGTGAGTTACCCTTAGCTAGTTTAAAGGAGCCTATAATGTTCTTAGGTCATGCATTGCCTCTGGTTAGCAAACATGTTACTAACAATTGTCAGTAGTGGTTGTGGAAGAGTCACTGGTGCCCTCCATCTCTCCTGATTCCTAGTGGCGTCTTTTCAGATCCCTGGAAGTCAAATACTTAGTTATACAAAGATGAGGAAGGGGGAGAGATATTGGAATGCAAGAATTTTAATACTATTATTATCTACTGTTCATTAATTCATTCATTTATTCATTTATGTATATATATGTATGTATGTATGTATGTATGTATGTATGTGGTTTTTTGTTTATTTGGTAAGCTGACTACATAACCCTAGAGTGCAATGTATGGGCTAGGCTGGTTTTGAACTCACAGAGGTCCTCCTGCTTCTGCCTGACACCCCCACCCCCATGTCTTGTCCAAGTTTACTTTCTTAGTGTGGATTTTCTACCAAAAATTTATGGCCATAATTAAATGAAGCTCGATCTCTCCCCCCTCCCCTCTTTCTCTCTCTCAAGACAGGGTTTCTCTGTGTAGCCCTGGCTGTCCTCGAACTCACTCTGTAGAGTAGGCTGGCCTTGAACTCAGAAATCTGCTTGCCTCTGCCTCCTGAGTGCTGGGATTAAAGGCGTGTGCCACAACTGCCCAGCAAAGATGGTTTTGATTATAATGTTTTAATTATAATGTTTAAACTTAATGGTTTGATTATAATATCTCTGGACTAATAGCTTAAGATTGACTGATGTAAGCATATGGACTGCTTTGGTCATATTTCAAAACCTTGAGTTTAATTATTCTGCCTCAGTGAATGTTAGTTACCCTGAGTGTAGCAGGTGTGCAGTCAGGTTCCAGACCTGCCACCCTGTGTAGGTGCTCTCTCCTGCCTTCCTTGGAGCTGGGCCTTGGGAAAGCTATTTGTACCAGCATTGTGAACTGTGTCTATGAGCAACTGTCTGTCAGATTAACTAGTTTTAGCTGGGGAAGGGACAAGCTGCAAAAGTAATTCCTCTCCTTTAAGACTGAACTGTGATCTGTTTATGAGGGAGTTGGAAATATTTTCTTCTTAAAATGAGTTTTAGTCACATGTTTTTAAACAACTTGACTGCTTAAAGAAGCTAAACATAAAAACCCTTTACTAAGGAAATGTGTGCAGCCATTAAAGAATTTCTTAGATAGGGGCTGGAGAGATGGCTCAGCAGTTAAGAGCACTAACTGCTCTTCCAGAGGTCCTGAGTTCAATTCCCAGTAACCACATGGTGGCTCACAACCATCTGTAACAGGGATCCGATGCCCTCTTCTGGTGTGTCTGAAGACAGTGACAGTGTGCTCACATACATGAAATAAATAAATAAATCTTAAAAAAAATTCTTAGATAAGTACTTTGTATTTTCCTAACCTATCTTCAAGGGTTGATGGTAATGTCATCATAATAAATCTCTGAACAGTGGGGAAATTCTCTAGTCTCATCTCTTCTTAGAAACACAGATTGGAGAAGAATTATCATTTCACATGTTCAGAAACTGATGAAACTTTTAACTATGCTGCATTTTAAATGACTTAGGTACCAACTGCCAGCATTTCTGTGGAGGGCAACCCTGCTCTTAATCGTGTGAGATGGACCCACTCAGGAAGAGAAATCGCCGTGGGTGATTCTGAGGGACAGATTGTCATATATGATGTGGGAGAGGTATGGAACTTTCTGTCTATAATTTTGACACATTTGCATAGTGGCACTGTTGTGAAGGTATTGTGGTAGCTGAGTCTAGCAGTGTGGCTCATGAATTGTATAAACTACATGGTTGTGTGCTATCCACTGCAGAAGCAGCTTGTGAGGCCATCTCTCTAAGTGGGCATCCTGTGCTCTCATGCAGCAGATGAGAGGATAACAGTGTCTGACAGTACCATGCTTCTAGATTACTACGTTGCTAGGAATTCTTCAGACAGGAAAGGAAATGTGGGATTACAAAGTGGACTTAGAGTTTTATAGAGTTGATACTGAGATAAAACTTTATTGTTGTGTATTCATAGATTTGTTTGAACCAGATAGTACAAATCAAAGATATCTTTTGCTAGTTTTTTTCCCCCAAAATAGTTAATGTGTATATGTATATTCATTGTGTGAATGCATGCCGGAGCTTGTGGAGATCAGAAAAGAGCATTGGATCCCTGGAACCAGAGTTATAAGCTGTTGTGAGTCACCATGTGGGTGCTGGGAATTGAAACCAGGTTCTCTGCAAGAGCTGCCAATGATCTAAGCCACTGAAGCATTTCTCTAACCCCTCCATAGTTCTTTAGTAACTGTGAGAAAAGTGAACTTGAGACCTCAGCCTGGGTGCACAGGCATGCAATGGAGAGCAGCAGGATGTATCAGCAGCTCTTGTATCACTCTGCTTGACTGGACTTTTTCTATGTCATTATTCCTCATTTTGTCCTGATCCTTTTGGCTATAGCAATCAGATCTTGGAGAAGAGAGATTAGATCATTTAGAGCAACCAATTGGACAATGCATGCAGATGTTCTGTGTCTGAATTGGCTGATAGGTGATTGTTAGCGACACGCCCTTATTAAAAAGCTATGGTTAATCAAGCTCAACTGTGATGGGTTTTTTTTTTAAGTTAATTTTAATTAACTTAATGTAAATTGTCACACTTGGCTAGTCCATATTAGATCTTGTATATTGAGAAGCAGATTTGTCCATTGGCCACATTGAATGATCTGTGCCTTGTCACGGCAATGTTAGTCTCTGTATAACATAAGAACAACTATAGGGATGTTTGGGTTGACTCTTTGAGGCAAAAGCACCATAAACTTCTTTTTCTTGTTTACTCTTGATTCAATACTATGTTCTAAGGAGTTAGAGAATCAAAAAAGAATACTTTATGTTGCAAACAAACCCTGTGTTCAAAAGGCTGATGCGAGAGGGTCACAAATTGCAGGCAGCCTGGGCTACACAGAGAGATCCTGTCTCAGAAAAGAAAAAAATAAAATAACTATTTCATACTAGTAGTGGTGAAAAAATACAATTAAAAGTTTTGAATGCATTCCTCTCCCTCAGCAAGACCCATAATGGTGCCATGGAGTCTGTCTACAGAGCATCCTTGTTGTGTCCTTGCACTGGTGGTAACAACAGCTTCATTTCTGAGGCTGCCACAGCATGTTTTACAAACACCTTTTGTTTTGAAATGTTGTAAATCATTGTTATAGTCTCTGTAATTATGGAAAGGCCCTGTAGGTCAATTATTACTTTTTAATGGAAAGATTATTTGAAAACAAAGTAATAGTAGATAAGATGAATTTTTATTTCATTGCTTAGCAAACATTGTCTTTCTTTTAACAGCAGATCGCTGTTCCTCGAAATGATGAATGGGCAAGATTTGGCCGGACACTCGCAGAGATTAATGCAAACCGAGCTGACGCAGAGGAGGAGGCAGCTACCCGAATCCCTGCCTAGCCCTGAAAAGCAGCTGGAGCCTTAGCGAATTTGGCAAAGATGATTAAGTACATCTTAAACTATTTGCATGCTTCTGATTAAATGAGTATTAAAATAAAATTCCATGGATAAACTGGGTTTAATACAGGAAGCGAAGCTTACAATGCCCTTTTTATATTATTATATTCACTTTGTTTTTGATTGGTGTCATTTTTAATACAGCTGACAACTTTACAGAATGCAGCCTTTTCTGAATTCTAACACATGGGTGTATATTGTTAATTATTCTTTTGGATTCTTTTGAACTTGTAATACTATATATAATTATTTCTAAAGCACAGATTAAGTAAGTTCTGCAGATTTCTAAGTAGCCACAATTCCTTATTACGCACTACAGTACATGAGTCCTTGTGAGTTCCGTTCTCCCTGTCCTGAGTGTGTAGGAATATTGTTCTTACTCCTAGCATGCAGTCACCTACCTGTTCTAAGTTTTATGTTGATGCCATTTTCCTTCTCTATAGTTCTATGGTAGTTATCTATAAATAAAAACAAATATATGCTAACTTTTCAAATTTTCATTTTTACTTTTTGAAATTTGAAATTTTCTCTTATAAATTTTTTGCTATATTTTTTTTAAAGTTCCTAATGCAAGCAGCCACCTTCAGTCCTATGCAACCTTAAATATACACCTTATAGGGATAATGTTGCTCTCTCTGGGCATTGCAAACTCATGTTGGATAATTTGACAGTGGAAATGTTCTCTTAGGTTAGCTTCTGTCTGACTCTGTTACTTGTTCTGATGTAGCTTGTTCTGAAGAATAAACGCTCACTTCCTTGTTTACACAGACAAAAAGCACTGTGCATGTAAGCTCTTAGAGAGAGGGCTGCTCAGAGAGAGAGAGAAGCTTGCCTGTGGTGCAGTGGGGGTGTCGCAGCCACGCAGGACCTGTGCTCAAGTGTCCACATTCTGCCCTGAAATCCCCTCTACTCTTGGGATTTGCTAGTACAGTTTTACAAATCTTCAAAGCAGATAGCAAATGTGTGCATTAGTGTGGAAGTCAGCTGTGTCAGGACAGGGGCGAAGGGCCGGGATCAGATCTTACAGGCCTACATGCTCTGCATTGCCCTTTCTTGGTCTTCATCTTTAAATCCTTCTGAGTTTCACTCTTCACTCAGTAGAACCTGAACTAAAACATTAGAATCAGAATTTGAACTTTTTTGATTTTATAAGAAGGATCTGTTGAGAGAGAATTCTATAACAGAACTTCTTCACTTTTAGTACTCTGTGGTATAAGAAATAATTGGCCAGGAATACTAGACCCAAACTATAGTTCTAGCTTTGACATCTGTGAGAATTGTGATGTTAACCAAGCCTGAATCTTACTTATTGTTACTATGAATTGTCAAGTACATCATTTCTAATTTGTCTCCCAGCTCTAAAATTATTAACCTTATTGTATCAGTTACTTCTCCACTTTTGAATTTTCAGCTTATTCATAAATTGCCCTCATAGTTGCCTGTTAGATACCAAAGAACCATCTCAGATTATCTCAGGGTAGTAATTCTAAGTTCAAAGTTGAGTGCCAGCTGAGTCTCACTGTCTATCTATAGAGGAATTCATATACTCAGAGGTACTGTATTTTATTCTAAGTTTGTAAAAATGACTAGAAAAAGGGAAAATATAAATGTTAAAAATATAATGTTGAATAAGGTTGGGAATTGACACAGTCAGTCAAATGGTCACTGGTCTCAAGTTGTTCTTTTAAAAAAAGGAAATATTTATTCTCCTAAAGCAAAAACTCCTTAGCACTAAGTATTCATAAAATACAATTTGGGGCTAGTATTCCCGTTTATAAAATAAGTATTTCCAAGGAATTTCTGCTTTAGGAGAATAATTTCTTCTTTACCCCTCAGAAAAACTTAACATAGACCCGTGCTCATTTGGCCTCGATGTGCACTTAGGAACACATGCATTGATTTTTTTTGTAAGGAAGTGTCTTTGAAGTCTGTCGTAAGGAACATGGCTCACCTGACAGCAGCTTGAGGCTGCTGTGACTGGCAGGCACACAGGACTGTGAAAGGAAGTTGGTCGGGGTGGGGGATCATGCACTTTTTACTTTTATGAGCGAAAGACCTTCCTACTGAAGGTTTTGAAAACTACCTGGTGACATAAATTGTAGCTTACTTGTGATCAATGTTCCCTAGGCATTTCAGCTCATTTCCTAGATTTGGTTGTTTCTCTGCTTTTGAACAGGAAGTTAAAGCTTATCACCTTTATTTGTGTTTAGAGAGCATCTTCAGTTTTTCAGACCGTAACTGGGAATAAATCTCTGAGATCATTTTTATCCTCATTTAAGCCAGATACTCAGCAGTAGAAGCTTTTTCCTCATCACAGACATAGCCCTCTGCAAAGTATGGCAAGACTGTAGAAAATGTGTCTGTGACAGTACTGAGGACTGTGTCATGAAGGGATGAGCATACAGTAGAGGAGGAGGAAAGAAGGCGGAGTAGTGGCAGGGGTGACCTGTCCTGGTGTCAGACTTCACCACTCAGCCATGTAGAAACTCAAAGTCTGTGAGGCACATTGTCCTCCTTCTTTGTTTCTCTCAGACAATTGAAAATGTCTTTTTCACAATCCCAGTGCCTCTGTTCACATCAGAGTGATTTTCTAACTGGAAAAGCTGCGTACTTCGATAGATGTTAACTGGAGGTCAGTTACAGCTCTCACTATGCACTGCTCATGGGCGGACTATGAGCACCCAAGGTGTGGTCATACATGTCTGGTCCGAGAGCATCCAAGTGTGGTCATGCATATCTTTAGCACAGGTCTAGGGTTTAAAGTCAACAGCCCTGGTGCTTTTGATGACTTGGTTTTAGCATCTGGTTGAGCTGGAGTTTGTTTTCTGTGTTAATCCAAGACATATAATAGTAAGAAAAGAGTTCATACTTTAGAGCTGTCATCTTGCTGGTTGTTGGGTAATGGGGACCTTAACAGCTTTGGGGAAAATACTCCCAAGTAGAACCCTGTATTTGACTCATAAAAATAATAAATGAATAAAAAAAAATTTTTAGAAAATTTAAAAATCCTGGCAAGATTACACAACAGTTAAAGGCACTTGCCACCGAGCCTGCCCTCAGTTTGATCTCTGGGGCCATATGGAAGAAGGAGAGAATCAGTTCCTACAAATTGTCCTCTCACTTGCCTGTGTGTGCATGCACACACATAACACACACATAATGGAATAGTTTCTTTTATTATTGTTGTAAATGCTGGGAAGTAATTTACTTAGATTTATAGATCCAAAGGACTTAGAGCATTGTCCTAAAGGCACTGTGAAAAGAATATTGGACTGGAAAGATGACTCACCAAATTAAGAATGCTTGCTGCTCTTGCAGAGGACCTGAGTTCAGTTCCCAGCATCCACACCCTACAGCTCATAACCGCCTGTAACTTGAGCTCCAAGCGGTCTGACACAGCCTCTTCTGGACTCCATGGGCTTCTGTGCTCATTTGTACAGACATACAATATACACATAACTTTAAATTTATTTTTTTGACAAAAGGAACATTCAGGGGCTGGGGAGATGGTTTAGTAGTTAATGTACGTGCCTAGAGAGAAGCATGAGAATTCAGATCCCTAGAGACAACATAATTGCCAGGGGGCAGGAAAGGGTGTCTCACTTGCATTTTGAGAAGTCTAGATAGGATTCCTGGAGCATGGGAGCTGCATGCACATCACACACACACAAAGACAAGAGCACCTTCCGTATTTCAACTGAAGTATTAAATAACATTCTTTTGGAGCTGGAGAGCTGGCTCAGCAGGTAAGAGCACTGACTGCTCTTCCAGAGGTCCTGAGTTCAAATCCCAAACCACATGGTGGCTCTAATGAGATCCGATGCTGTCTTCTGGTGTGTCTGAAGACAGTGACAGTGTACTTACATATAATAAATAAATAAATCTTTAAATAACACTCTTTTAAGTAATATCTTAAATTCACTGCCCCAAAGTGGTAATAACTTACTGTCCCAGAGATTTTAAAATCCTTTTCTCGCTATTTGGGGAACATGTTGTTGGAGCAGTTTTAGCAAAAAGATTCCCCAGTCCCAAGCCAGAATGCCAGCTGCAAGACTTCACCTCGTCAGCAAATCAGGATGGTTTTCACAGTAAGCTGGTGCTCTTAGACCTAGTGTGTGAACTTCAGATGCCGTGTTCCCAATTCTTCAGTTTGCAAGTCCGAATGGACACCAGGCATTTAAGTTTTCTGTATGTCACTCTAGCCACAGAGAGTTTCACCACCGCCAATCAGCAATCTTTTACAAACTTTTATAAAATTATAGTATTTTGTGTTGTTAGTTTCCTAGCAGGAGTCTCAGTTTGGGCTTGTTAATATTCCATTAGCGGTTCCCAGTTACAGCATGGAACAGCTTGCCCTCGGGTAAGCTTGCAGGAAGGCCCATCTCACTTGGTGAGGTCACTTATTCAGGTCTCTGCGAATGTATTATCCTGCCTCTCTCATAATGTGCTTGCTGTGGCCAGAAAGCTGTGGGGCAGTGATTGTGTGGGGTGTAGAGTACACCTGCACCGCACCGAGAGAGCGTGCAGAGACCTGACCCTGTGACCGGAAATCAGGAGTGCTGCCGGGGAGACTCTGATAGCAAGTCATTTTATCTTTTGTGGATTTTTGTACTGAATTTTTGAGTACTTTTTTTTTTGAACAAAGTAATGGAAATGCTTTATAACAAAACTTTTTCTGCTTAAAGATGGCCTGATATAAGAGAGAGGATACCGAACTCCAAAGACTCTGGTTCCAAGACAGCCATGGTGGTATGTGCCTGGGATCCCAGCACTTGGGAAGCTAAAACAGAAGGCTAATACAGTTGAGGCTAGCCTAGGCTACAGAGTGAGATCTCATCTCCAAAGCAGAAGAAGCCTGTGTTCCATCCCTGTTTGTCTCCAGTACATAAGATAACCTGGAACAATCTCTTCTTTTCTTTTCTTTTTTTCTTTTAGTTGTTTTGGCTTTTGTTTTTTCAAGACTGGGTTTCTCTGTATAACCCTGGCTGTCCTAGAATTCACTCTGTAGACAAGGCTGGCCTCAAACTCAGAGATTCACCTGACTCTGCCTCCTGAGTGCTGGAATTAAAGGTGTAAACCATCATCACCCAGCTAGTGTTTCTTTAAAAAAAAAAAAAAAGATTTATTTATCATATGTAAGTACACTGTAGCTGTCTTCAGACACACGAGAAGAGGGCATCAGATCTCATTACAGATGGTTGTGAGCTACCATGTGGTTGCTAGGATTTGAACTCAGGACCTCTGGAAGAGCAGTCAGTGCTGTTATCCACTGAGCCATCTCTCCAGCCCCTAGTGTTTCTTAAATAAGGAAAATAATTGCTTTCTGTGGCAATTTCATAAGAAACTGCATATATAAAGACTCTGTAAAGTGAAAGTTTATTTTTAGTTCCTTTGTTAAAGAATGTGAGAATGGAGAGAGGTCATTTTTTTTTTAATATTTTTTTGAAGATTTATTTATTATATGTAGGTACACTGTAGCTGGTCTTCAGACACACCAGAAGAGGGCATCAGATCTCATTGCAGATAGTTGTGAGCCACCATGTGGTTGCTGGGATTTGAACTCAGGACCTTCAGAAGACCAGTCAGTGCTCTTAACCGCTGAGCCATCTCTCTAGCCCAAGAGGTCATATTTTTAAAACTATTTGAGGTAGGGAGAGACAGGATCTCACTTCATAGCTCTGACTTAAGGGGAACTCACTATATAGACCAAGCTGACGAACTTGCAGAGATCCACCTGCCTGTGTCCCAAGCCCATATTTTAAAACATTTACATGAAGTAACAGGAGCTCATCTTTAAAGGTTCAAATGCCTTTGTGTCTGTCCCAAAGGAGTTCCCCTCAGATGTTACCATAGAGTGAGCCCCAGTCACCTGATACTGAGGAGCATACCCTTGAGAAGTGCAGCATCAGCGATCCATATTGTAGATCATTGTGCCTTCCCCCTTTCCAGGATTAGTCCCCTTGGAGATGACAATCGTGCTCCTTGTGGGAAGATGATCCCTACAAGGTGCTCTTCTCTGCACAGCTCTAGCTGTTGACTTAACTCGAGTGTCAAGGACACAGAAAAGCTGGGGTTGGGTGGGCTGGGCTCTCCACTGGGGAAGTCACAACACCCTAGAAGCTTAGCTGAACAAGGAGGCAGGGTTAGCTGATCTTGTTACAAACTGTCTTTGTAGGGAGCAGTCTCCAGGCCATAACCAGGTTAGAGGAGGCTGTGATGGCTTTCTGAACTCATTGTCAACATTCATACTTGGACCAGAGGAATACTTTGCCACTCCCACGGGGCTGAGGCACCAGGATCCTCGATGTAGCTGTCCCCATATCAAACAAATACATTCACCCAGGACTGTGTGTAGCTGTCAGCCACAGAGGAACTGTGTGTGGCTGTCAGCCACAGAGGAAGCCCTGAATTAGTCTTGGGAAATAGCTCTTTTTCACCTCTTACCCAGACTGGCGGGTCCCTGCTTTGTTATTGCATCATCTCTGGGCACAGAGCAAAACCTTATATAATGAAGACCAATTGTTCTAGTTTGTTTCTCTGTTGCTGTGATAAGCACACAGACCAAAACAACTTGGTAAGGAAAGGGTTTATTTGGCTTGCAGCTTCTTTGTACATAATCAAGGGAAACCAAGTGAGGAACTGAAGCAGATGCTGCACACTGGTTCCCTTGCTCTAACTTGCTCAGCTACCTTCCTCCAACACTGCTCACAGTGGGTTGGACTCTCCTCCACTAACTAGCATTAAAGAGAATATCTTCACAAACATGTGTCCAGGCCAGTTGAAAGGAGGGACTTCTCTGGCTGAGGCTCCCTCAGGTTGATAGGTGAAGCTGACTACAATATAATTGGACAAAAATCTTGCTACAATGACCAGACCTTTATTAATGGGTGCCATGTCCATCAGTGTCTGACTGTAAATCACGAATTTATCGGTACATGGAAGGTCGTTAGACAGATCTGGAGGACTGCATTTTCTGGAGGTAAAATTTTTCTTCGTCTTATTTTGGGATGGGAAGTTAGGATTCTGTAGCCTGTGCCACGCCTCAACTCTTGATACTTGTCACTTGAGCATCCTAAGCAGTTGAATTACAGGCACATTTGCCACTATTTACTCAAGTCTATCTGCATGAACCTGTTAAAAAAGGTCATAAAGCAGTGCTTCTCAACCTTCCTAATGCTGCAACCCATTTATAAAAAAAGTTTGTCACTCTGTGGTGACCCCCCCCATCATAAAATTGTATTTGTTGCTACTTCCTAATTGTAATTTTGCTACTGTTATAAATCAGAGTGTAAATATCTGTTTTCCGATGGTCTTAGGTGACTCCTGTGAATGAGTCATTCAGCCTCCAAAGGGGTCATGGCCCACAGATTGAGAACCTCTGCTGTACTTCTCTGTATGAGGGTGATAAAGAGCAGGGTGGTAAAGCATGCCTGTAAGCCCAGTGTTCAGAAGTTGAAGCTGAAGCAGGAGGGTTGCTGCTGTACAAAAATTTAGACAATCTCTTGAATCAAAAGGCACAAATATAATACCAGGAATAAGAAGAAATGCCATAGGCATTGATCAATAAGTATATTTCCTAAATCTAGGTTAATTTTTATTTTGAATCTTAATCCAAGAACTGAAGTCCTCAAACTCTGAAGAATTGATAGAACAAGGAAAAATAATAGAGACTTCCAGGAACTGTCAAGCACTGAATAAGAAGACAGAAAAAGACAAGAGATAAATACGTAGGCCAATCATATTTAAAACACAAAGAAAAATCAGGATACAATTAATAATTGAATTATTATTTAAAACAGTATTGTAAACAGGACTATATTCCAAATGTTTTCAGAAAAAGCCTGTCTACCAAGAGTTTTATATCTGACAAAATCATCTTCTAAAACCCAAGAGAAAATGGCATGGTGGCAAGAATAATGATTGGGAATAGCTATGGCTAGCCAACCTGCCTTTCAATTACTAAAGGAAATCCTATCTGAAAAGAAATGGCAGTAGAGGGGCTCATAGCCACAAGAGAGAATGACAGAAAAACCAGACAGAAATGCTAAAGACTCAGTGCATGTTTTCTTCAGTAGATATAAAATATAACTGCAAGGCACAGTGATGTGAAGGGTGGAATCATGTGACTACAGATAAGCACAAAGCACAGGAGGGACTGCTATCTTAGAAGAATGCCTTTTATTTTACTGATATACCTCACCAGAAATACAAGGTTGTTATAAATAAATGTATTTATTATAAGTACTCTAATCACTAAGGAGATAACTTGAAAAACCAAAGTTTAAATGATACACCATAAAATATGTATTTTACAAAAAAAATCATAAAGGAAGAGAGACAGTGGTGGGTCTGCAGCTCAGGAGCAGAATGTTCCCTTAGTTTGTGCAAGTCCCTGGGTTCAATGCCCAGCACTAAAAGAAGGAGGAAGAGGGAAGAAAGAAGGAGAAGAAAAAGGAGAGGAAGGTGAAGAGGGAGGGAGAGAAGAGAAGGAAGGAAAGGAAGATGTGGGAAACCAAGCCATCATTGACTGCAAGGCTGAAAGATGAGACCAAGAGTGGTACACTAAAACATGATGATGATAGAGCATGATAGTTCAGCTCTGGGCAAGGTGGCATCCATTAAACAATTCCCAGAACTTCAGATGCTGAGGCAGGAAGATCTTTGGGCCAGCCCAGGCTAACCAGTGAAACCCTGTCTCAAACACTAAGGGCTAGGAATATGACTGAATGGAGAAAGGCTTGCCTACCATGCACAGATCTTGTAGTGAACCCTTAACACTGCATGCACATGCATTTGCACACACACACACACACACACACACACACACACACACACACGCATGTGCGTGCACATAGATTGGCTGTAGCATTCAAATGCATGAGTTTCCTAAAAGCACATATAATAAGAAATATACAAGACTCCTTTGGGGAGTATAAATTTTTATTAAGACATGAAAAATATTTAAGTAGAGATTTAGCATGTTCCAGGATCAGAAGCCCCCATAAGCAAATTTTTCCAAAACAGCTTACAGATTCATTACTGTTCAACCAAACTGTTGGTGTTTTTAAAATGGTTTTTGATAAGCTGATAAAATGCAAAGAACCAAGAAGACTCATAGCTCTCTAACAACAGGGGAAACACATACTACACTGTGTATCAGCAGTGTGTATTGTACTAGATACAGAAATTAATAGAGTAAGGAGAGAACCTAGCTGCATGAGCATAAGGAGAGACATGTAGCAAGGAGTCCCAAGACAGTGGCGCACAGGCTGATTCTTAGTGAACAACACTGACAGTGTCCCAGAGCAGCTGGAAAAGAACAGGCTTCCTTCCAATAAACAGTGCTGGCAAGACTGGCTGCCGTTTGGAGAAACAAAGGTCTGCCCCACACTGCCAGAGAGGCGAGGAGGGTTCCAAACTGCATGAGACCTGAATGCGAAAGGCAACACTATGAAGTGTATAACAAGAAAATAACTGTTTATCATTTTTACCTAGAGGTATTGTGTTTGTCTTCTGGTGGTTCTGGGGAGGAAACCCAGGGTCTTGTAAATGCTAGGCAAGCACGCTATCACTGAGCAACATTCCCAGAATAGTAAAAGACTAATTTTTTAATGAGATGCTCAACAAGCTAACAAGAAAAATACCAATACATCTGAACATACTAATTAAAATGTTCATATATCAAAACCATCATAAAAAGACATGGCACAAAGTAGGAAAATGTGTAAAACAAACACATAGTAGTGTCCAAAACATGAAGAATATCATGGGCTGAAGAGATGGTTCAGCAGTTAAAAGGACGTTCTGCTCTTAAGAGAACCTGGGTTTGATTCCCAGCACCCATATTGGACACTTTACAACCACCTGTAACTCTAGCTCCAGGGGATCCGGCACTTTTTGAACTCTGGAGCCACTGGCATACATATGGTGCACATCACACACACACACACACACACACACACACACACACACACACACACACAATCTTTTAAGAGGCACAGTGCAGAATAGATGTCTACAACATCTATAGCAGCATTGTCTATAATAACCTCAAACTGGGAAAACAAGTGTCAGTCAAGAGTAAAATAGAAAGTAAATTATAATGCATCCATATGATAGAATGGACACACTCTTAGTGCACACAATGGCAGGGACAAACCTTACAAATATATTTAGCAAAAGAATTCTAAAGGTTTATAATTTCATTCATACAAATTTCAAAAGAAGAAGAACAGGTCAGGGCTGGCAAGATGGCTCAGTGGGTAAGAGCTTTTGCTGCCCAAGCCTGAAGACCTGAGTTCAAATCCCCAGATCCCACATGGAAAGTGGGGAGAACTTATTCTCAAAAGTTATCCTCTCACCCACCCATGTGCTGTGACATGTGAACACAAACACACAGAGACATATGTGCATCATTGACACACAATAAACAAGTCAAGCTTAGTAGTCAAGACCTGTAATCTTAGCACAAGTCAAGCTCAGTAGTCAAGAACTATAATCTTAGTGCCATGGAGGCCGAAGTAGGAAGATCGCAAGTAAGAGGCCAGCCTGGACCACAGTAGATCTTGTCTCAAGAGGAGGGAAGGGGACTACAGTATTTAGGGATGTATATGTGAGCAAGAAAGCCATGCAGAAATGAAGACATAGTAGGCAGGGATAGGGTGAAGGGGGAAAGAATGGGGAGAAGTGCATGGGTAACTTCTAGCTTGTTGAGATGTTTTATTTCTTGGCCTGGTCATCACATGAGTGCTATTTTAACCTCTACGTACACTTTTCTCTGTCTATGCCTTATGTACTTCATATGCCTTCTGTATATTTCACAAAAAGAAAATGTACAGTTGGCCAGTAAAAATGAAAAGACAGCGGATGTTCTGCCCACACGTATAATTCCAGCACCTTATAGGGGAGACAAAAGGTTACTACAGATTCAAGGCTAGCCTGATCTACATAATGAGTTCCCAGACTCTGAGATTACAAGAGTAAGACTCTGTCAACAAAACAAAACAAAACAAAAACAAAACAATAAAATGGCATTCATTCAAGCCCATTAGCAATTAGAAATATAAAAACTGAAATAGTGACCACTGTTTATGATCTGCCTATGAAATGGGCAATCTTAACTGTTCCTCAAGAGGCAGGAGATCAAGACCTCTGTGAACTGCAATGTGGCAAGATGTACACAAAATATAAAACCCATCTATCTTATGAATTAGTCCCTACCAAAATACTAATCCATGATAACATATCATGACATGCACACAAAGATATTCCCCTCTAACTACAGTGTTAATAATAATGAAATGACTTATTTTAAAAAGGCTTCATAATCCATATAGTGAAATAACACACAGCTACTAGAAACAGGATACATTTTCTATAAACTGATGTGGGAAGAGCTCAGGGATGTACTAAGAAAACCAAGTCACGGAATCACATATATATTGCATAGCCCTGGTTCTAAATATATAAATATGTACATATGTAGATGTATGGAAAACAGATCACAAATTATGCTCTAACCTGTCAGCAAGGGATGACAGGAGTGTTGGTTGAAGAGGGGTAGAGAGGGCACTTTGTCATCATTTTACATGTACACACATACGCACATCTATGTACTTTCATGTCCTTGGGCTACTTGTATAGTTTTAACAAGCACAGCAAGAACAATTATGCTATGTATTCAGTTCTAACGAGACTAATCTAACACATTTAGAAATAGCCCACTTTCAAATATCTTTTGTTCCTAGGGCTTCAAGAAAGCTCAGAGTTGTAGACACAGGGTTGTCAGACACCAACTGATGAGCACTGTGAGGGTCACCTGGTGACTTGGGCCATCTCCAGGTTCACCTCCAATGATACCAAATATATCCTCACATCCATGGCCACAGCCATGCTTTCCCAGAACACTTTGCTAAAGTCAGTAAGTTACCAGCTGTCAAGTAACAGCCATAGCAAAGTAAGGCTGTAGCTTAGAAGTAACTGTGAACACACGTGCGCACGTGTGCGTGCACGCACACACGGACACCACACACACACACACACACACACACACACACACACACGGACACACACATACTCAAGAGACCCTCTGAGGAAGTCATCTCCATCTGAGCTCCTAGCAAGGACCCAAGCCCACAAAGTCACCACCTAGGAATTCCCCCTTCCCTCCCTCACTCCACCCTAGTTCCTTCTATAACAAAGTATGCATTCCCTAAAGCAGAAGTCCACAGACAAAAAGCCTCACGAGGAGACCCAGGAAGGAAGCCAACTCCAGGCAGACATTTTGGTGTGCTTTTATTTTTGATTCGTATCATACTTTACGAAGGGAAACTTCCAAACTTTACTCTTTCAACATCTTGACCTTTACCTCGATGCATAGGAGAAAAGCAAAACTAAGCGAGCCGTGCTGGAGCCCACCCTGTTTCCGTGGTGTGTGTGTGTGTGTGTGTGTGTGTGTGTCTGTGTGTGTCTGTGTGTACACAAGGAACTACTTTCAGTTGACACTCAGCTGCAACCAACTGGAAACACAGCAGCCCGTGAGTCACCAGCTGGTCCTCCGGCATCCACAGGCAGGCACCCTTCCCACCAATTTCTTATTTAATGTGGTAAGCATCAAGTTTCACTCTGCCTTTTATCAGCAAATACCTTCCTATTCCAGAATGGAAAACAAACTGAAACTGGATACATTCAACATGGATGCTTGATTTCCATAAGTCACCAAGAGGAGAATGAATTTAACTTTAGTACATTTATTCTTACATGATTCTTAATAAAACACTTTCAAAACATTCTGTACAGCTCAAACCACTCAGAACAGCATTACATGTCTATAAACGTGATTTGTTCGGATGAGGTGCCAAGGTGTCTCTGTACAAAGATGTACAATATGTACAGTCACTGTAGGTACAAGCTGTGCGAAGCAGAGTCTAGAACATGGAATTCATGCCAAGGCTCAGAAAACATTTCAACAAGTAAGACTAAAGCTTGAAACTGCACTGTGGTTCTCCCTGGGCGTATGATCACTTTATAAACAATACATGTATAGGTCGTATAGAAAGTGGTTGACCCCAGTGCAGACAGTACCATGCAGCTGACTGGACACGGTACCACCCATTATCCTGGGCCTCGGTCTGTGGTTGCTATGTCATTGAGCTGCTGCTGCCACCTTGGGCTGAGCCACGGCTACACTAGGAGACTTAAACTTGGGGAGGTAAAGGCCAAACTTGTTTTCGATGCCAGCAAAAGTGGCCGTGGCAAGTCTGTAGCCACCAATGTGATCAGGGTTGGCAGGAGGGAGGTCTGCGATGCGTGACTTTGGTGTTGGTTCTGAGCCAGAAGGTTTGCTGTAGACAGGAAAAGGCAGACCATTAGGGGGCTCAGGGCTGACAAAGGCAGTCGACACTTGAAGCATAGTCCACGGCACCCACACACCATGGGGAAGGCTCTTTCAGCTCTCTCTGTGTCTCCTGCATCAATCCTGATATCCAGCCTCACCACATCATTGCTTTCATATACGTCAGAGAAGACAGATGGCCCCACCCCCAGTGCTTATGTACATACATGAGCAGACTTGAAAGGGCAGAAAAAAAATGGAAGAGAAAATGAACTCGATTAGTAATAGTTTTGGGGAAGCTGTCTATTTGTGGGCTTTCCTGTTTTCTATTTTTATTCGGGAAACATGCATGAAATGTATCGTAAAGGTATATGTATTGATATAATTTAATAGCTTCTTAAATAGTGGGCTCATAAAGCTTATCACCAAAAGAAAGACACAGTATTTGTACAATGGGATGACAGACTTGCTGCTCTTGCATCTTTTCTGCATGATGGTCCCTCCACTACTTGGATCAATAGCCATTCCCTCACCGAGGCTTTCGGCAGGAGAGGGGTTCACAGGGTCATGACATAAAGACAAACCATGCCCAGGCTTCTGCCCAACAGCTAATAATTGCTCCCTTGCTTTGGGTACAACTTCCCTGCAGACTCAACAAGCAACTGCTTGTCTCCCCAGGGGAAGCTCTGAGTGCTGAGTTGGGAGCAGCTTGGTTTGGGGCCTGTTCCCTACAATGACTGACACATTGGGTAACCTCTCTTGGAAACAGGGTGTGGGAACTAGCTGTGTGAACATCTATGCACTAAATAATGGGAAACAAAGGGCACTCCTAAGTGTAAAAACAATGAGAAGCAATCACAGGAGTGTGATCAGTACATGTTTAGATTGTTTCTGGTCCATATTAAATAATCCAACTAACAGTGATTTGCCTCTCCTTAACATGGAAGCCTTTAAGCCCATTGCTTTCCATGCATTGGTCTTAAAGGACCCCATTATGCCCTGCTTCTCAGCATTCCCAAAGTGGCTCTGTAAACAGAACAAGCACGCATTTGGGTTTGGTGACTTTGTAAGGAGAAGTAGCTGTACTTACAGGCCTCCAAAGTCTATGTAAAACCACCGCTGCAGAAGCTCGTAGGTAACCAGGGTGACACCAAACTGAGGTGAGGACCGAAACACCCGAGCTGTAAAAGACAGACAGGGCAGGGCACACTTAACATCCGGATGGCTGCTACAAGGTGACCATAGAGCGTCAGGGGCAGGACATGAAAGCCAGACAGCCATTCTAGAAAAACCCCCAGCATCTACCTGCAGTCCCTTTCCAAAATGCCGATGGCCCTTCTTCCCGGAGAATCTTTCGGAAACAGTCGATGACCCCGCTGTATGTTGTCTGGCCAGCCCTGGCGGCCACTTGCAGTCTTGTCTTGATAACATCAGCAGGGGTCACCAGAGAAGCAGCAGGAACACCTTTGCGGGGAAAGCCACATTTAATCCTTCTAAGAACTTCATACATGCAGCAAGAAAATCCACAACTGTAACCACAAGGGGTACTCAGAGCCCCTTAAGCAGATACACATGGAAAGAAGCCGTGTCGGCAAGCCTGCTCGGCGGTTATTTCAGTAGAATTGAGGTGAAGGTATGTTGTTTCTCTTTCTGAATTAAGGGAATGTCTCTAATGTACCATTCCAAAGAACAATGAAAGAGAGAGAAGCAGTGCTAGCGATAGGATCCCCATGTTCCCTTTCCGGCTTTAACAACCTCTATGCTTTTCATCTTTAAATAAGATGCAAGTATTTTCATGTGTGACATCCACTTAATGCGTCACCGATTGCGTGCGGCTTCAAAGCATTGTGGTCTCGGTTGGTTCTTGCCACCCACACTGTGGGGTGACGGTCAAACGCATCAAGCACTTGCCAGTCTGAGGTGCGAAGGGAGAGGCAGCTGGGCCTTCCTTCAGACCTGCTCATGTGACAGTCATTACAACCTGAGTGAAAGCAGCCAGGCATCCAGTTAAACTGCAGCAGGGGAGCCGATGATCATCCAGAGGCCACCCCTCCTCCCTGTGCCACGGCTCCCTGGGGTCACCTGAGATGCAGCGGCAGCAGCAGGACACAGGAGATGGATTTCTCAAGCATAGGTTTTGTTCATAAAACAAAACAGACCTTGAAAGAGCAGCATGACCTTCCCCAGGGGGAAGGAATTCAATTTGGCCCAAATATCACTGCCTCATCACTAGGCAGATGGAGCTGGTGGCTGTGAGGGGCTCTGTTAGGGAACGATGGCAGTACTTCCCTTGGATCAGCCCAGCACCCTATTCAGAGGAAAGCAGGTAAACTGCGTGCCTCCTGAGACAGGGCTCCAAATGTTCTCAGTACCTACTAGGGAAGCCTGACTGGCAATAATTAGAAAAATTCACCTCTTTCTGAAAATATGTCAAATGTCTATAAGCGCTTATGTGGTTCTGTTGCCCACTGGCAAGCCTGGCCGTTTTCCCCTTCATAGCAATCTAATGAGTACAAGAAACAAGCTGGGGGGCACTTGATGCCAGGTTAAAAGGGCATTACTGGCTGTTTTCATTCAACTAACCAAGCTCACAAATGCCAGAGGCCAAGGTATTTGCTGGATATCAGACAAGAGCTCAAAGCCCGGGTTTCTTGTTTTTCTTTGGTTGGTTGGTTGGTTGGTTGGTTGGTTTTTTCAAGACAGGGTTTCTCTGTGTAGCCCTGGCTGTCCTGGAACTCACTCTGTAGACCAGGCTGGCCTCAAACTCAGAAATCCGTCTGTCTCTGCTTCCCAAGTGCTGGGACTAAAGGCGTGTGCCACCACCGCCCAGCTTGTTTTTTGTTGTTGTTGTTGTTGTTGTTGTTGTTGTTGTTTTTAAAAATAAGTTATCCTCTGTTGTCATAAGCAAGGACAGTGTATCCATCTCAACACTCCCAGGACCCAGGGCTCCTAACACACCATACTTAAGACAAATAGTAGAAGATAACTCAGTAATTAAGAGCCAAGCAGAGGGTTTGGAGAGATAGCTCAGTGGTTAAGAGCACTGGCTGCTCTTTCAGAAGACCCCAGTTCGATTCCTAGCATCCTCATGGCAACTTGCAACCATCTATAACTCTAGTCCCAGGGGATATGATACCCAAATCTGGCCTCATCCAGTAACAGGTGTGCATGTGGTGTACATACATACATGCAGGCAAACACACATGTAAAAGTAAATAAATCCTTTTTTGTTTTTTGTGTTGTGAGACAAGCATAGGCTCAGGCTGTCCTGGAACTAGTCACTATATATAGACCTGGCAGGGGTCTGTCTCTGCCTCCCACATGTAAATAAATTTAAAAAGACCCAAGCAGGGACCAGAGCCTAGTTCTAGTCCTGACCTCTGCTGAGTTCTGTGCAGGTTCATTACTAGCTGTGTGGAAGGCAGACAAGCCTTTTCTTCCCGTGTCATTTCTCTGTATTGCTGCATATAAGGATGCCTGGTTGATCTCTGCTATTCCAAGTCAGTTCCCTGGTAACTCAGGAGTAAGGAAGGACAGGGACACACACACATACACATTCAACCCCCTATCCCCCAACCACTGCTGTGAGTCATGCTCCTCTCCCTGGTAGACTGTCTACTGGGCCTAATCTGGTGTCTTTCGTTGCCTTGTCTCGAGCCTCTACTCTTATATTGGCCACACAGGGAAGGCAGGAGGAACATAATGAAATCCCCACCCTCAAGAAGCACTCAGCCTATTACAGAGGGGGAAAGCAACTTACAAAACCATTAACCAAACTGAATGCTAAGAAAGGAGTTGAGGGCTTCAGGGTGCTGCTTTGGTCTAACCTGTGGTAGCAAGAAGAGATAGTTCCATGAAGCTCAGCTTCTGAGCCAAAGTGGAAATGCTCTACCCTACAGGACAAGCATAAGGGCAGGTAGAGGCTGCCTATCAGCACTGGCTGACTGATCTAGCAAAGAAGTTCTCCACCTTAGTTGGCTGCACCCAAGGTTTTAGGAGCCCAGGAGGCTAAGAAACATGCTAATGATGGAAGCCCAATTTAGATGGGCAGATCTAATTTGGCTCCAAGTTGCTAAGCTGCATTAAGTTGTTTATCCACATTATGCAAATGTAATTAACGCTCATCAGAATCAGAGCATATCCCCACAAAGGAGAAAAGGCAGTTATATCCAGCTAAGTCAGAGCCCAACAATAACTTCCAGAAATAAAGCTCCAAGTCAGAGATTCTGTGCTTCTTAGCAGAATTCTTTTGGTTAAGAAGATCTGTGGTTACCTGCCATGGCTCCTGCTGTTAGGAGATTGATGCCTCCCACATGTCCATTCTCATCAGCCAGGAGGAGTTTGCAGTGAGCGTACACAGGAAAATAGATCGCAGAGAAGGGAATGTCTCGGAGGAAACAGGCTTTGGCACCCTGTCACACGGTGAGGAAACAGTGTGTAAATACAGGAAGCGGGCAGGCATCAGTAACAGGCTGAGATGTCCTTCAAACAGCATTAGAAGTGATGTGTGGGGACTTGGGGTGAGGGTAGTGGGACAGAGCAAACATGCAGGGCAAGAAGCTTTCTAAAGGAAAATAGGCATCCATCCAGGCTAACCCTGGGTAACTGCGGCATTTTGACAACAAAGAACTTTCTAGCATTTCTAGAAATGCTATATTTAGGGTTTTAAAACTTAATTTGCCAGGGCTGGAGAGATGGTTCAGTGGTTAAGAGCACTAGCTATTCTTTCAAAGGACCTGGGTTCAATTCCCAGCACCCACATGGTAGCTCACAACTATTTGTTAACTTCAGTTCCAAGGGGATTTGACACCCTCACACAGGCAGACATGCAGGCAAAACACCAATGCCCATAAAAATAATGATAAATAATTAATAATTAACTTGTTTTCTGTTGTAATCTCACATGAGATCTATCTTCTTAAGTGTTTTAAAGCACGATACAATATTAACCCAGAGGATGCTCTGCTGCCGGTCTCTGCAACTGGTCAGTACGTAACTGGAACTTTCTGCGCATTAAGCAAGGCAGCATTTAGGATTCATAAGGACTCTCGGATGTCCCAGGTTGCTTGACTTGCTCAGCTTTGCCAGAGGTAGGGATTGGGAGTGGCAGGGGAAACAGGAGAGGCGTTAGATCAGATCCCAGTATGAATGGCTTGATTCCCAAGACCCCCAAAACTAACAAATTACCAAGTCAACCTCAATCAGTTCTAAGTCTGGAGAGCGCCAGGCAGAATGCCAGAGGCAATGGAGAAGGGAAACTGTTCTTGGGGAGGCAGAGAAAAAAACCCCACCATGTTCCCTGCTCATTCCATGCACGTTCCATTCAAAATAGCCTGTCCTAGCCATGGGGAGGGCCTTGAAGACCTTCCATCCCACTGCCATCGACCCCTGCCAGCCAAGGCCTGAGGCTTTACCTCATCAGACAAAAGCTACACCCAAGCTCTTCCCATAGCTCTGTTTTTATTACAACAACAAAAACACCCAAGGACTCTTACAGGATAATACAGACAGAACCAATATTTACAAATTCTGCTCTCCAAGGGAAGCTCAACGGATGGCAGGGAGGGTGGGCGGAAGGAGCAGAGTAGAGGCACTCTGTAAAGACACACTCGGCGGCAGCCGGGCTCCAGAGCACCCTGTGGCTTGCAGCTCTAATCTAGACATTCCTAATTTCTAATTTGCAGTTACAGAGGTAAGTTTACACATTTCAGTAGTTATGGATCCATAAATAAATTCAGTGCTGAGGAAACACAGTCTCCTATGGAGGTGAAATTTCCGTATTTTCCCTTCCACCAGGGGAAGGAATGGAAAGAAATACTCTCCTAGTTAAAGAAAACTACTGGCTTCTGCTCCATTACATCTGATCTGTAATGATGGCAGTAAGTGTACCGGCAGGGGAGGAATCTGTGACTGGCATTTTGTGAAAGTACAGTAACTGTTGTTGTTTTTTAATGGAATTCATTATTGACAAACCATCCCACTTAACTTCTTAAAGACTTGAATTCTGCCAAATTCTACTATCTTTTTTTTTTCCCCACCATGGTCACGATGATTAAGACAAGAGAAGTCCCTCCTTGGATGATAACATATTCAGACTCTCCGTCAGCATAGGGTCATTCTGGAGCCCTAAAACCATCCAATGGGTACCAAAGAAACTTCTCAAAGGCCCCATGGCCCTAAAGCCATCCAATGGGTACCAAAGAAACTTCTCAAAAGCCCCATAGCCCTAAAGCCATCCAATGGGTACCAAAGAAACTTCTCAAAGGCCCCATAGCCCTAAAGCCATCCAAT
>JADRCD010234318.1:0-11341 GCA_019843815.1 Montemys delectorum
TCATGAGTATGTTAGGCAGCATACGTACCCTCAAATCAGGAGAAAAGTTGTCTGCAGAAGTTGAAATAGAGTCTGATGATATAGCAGAAGCTGATTTGGTATGCACTGAGTTCTCCGAATGAGAAGTGGAAGCACTACAACAGATAAAAACATAGTATGTTTGGAAAATAAGGTTTTGCAGAACAATTTTAAATGTTTGATTTATAACTCCAATAGTTATTGCAATTTGCATTGTCAGGAGATTCTGGGTTGCCTCTTCAATGACTTCTAGAAAGATAGAAAAATTGCAGACTGTTTTTTAAGTGTGATGGACTCCTTCCTTTTATCCATTCATCCATACATTCATTAATTTATTCATCTAAAGGTCATCCATGGAGAGAGGCTGGTGAGATGGCTCAGCAAATAGGTCAAAATAGGAAAATTAAGGCCATTTGTGGCTGATGTAGCCATGAATTTATGGGGAAAAGATCTGTTACAACAATGGGAAACATGGACTAGCATTCCTCCAACTTGAGAGACAGACCATAAAAATAAAGGATGTTCCTGATGAGTGTATTATAAAATTTTATCAAGAACAGTCTGAGACCATCCAAATTGTCCATAAACCAGACACAGCAGAACCTAACTCTCCAATTTTATTTGGAGGAGCCACTGCTAAAAAAACCACCAATGGCCTTACCACCAAGATGGCTGACTGACCAGCCAGTTTGGATAGAGCAAAGGCCTATGACAAACAAAAAATTACAGGCAATGGAACAGGTAGTCTAAGAGCAACTAGAGGGTCAACACATAGAAGAGTCCACCAGCCCTTGGAATGTTCCTGTATTTGTCATTAAAAACAAATTAGTCAAATGGAGAATGTTGATGGATCTAAAAGCAATTAGTAAAATCACTCTAGCTTGAAACCTCATGGCCTTCCTTGTTACCCAAGGACTGGCCTATAATAGAAATTGATTTAAAAGATTGCTTTTACACAATTCCTTCACAAGAACAAGATAGAGAAAGATATGCCTTCACAGTGCATACATTTAATCACTCTATGCCAAGCAAAAGGTACCATTGGAGAGCCTTGTCACAAGAAATGTTGAATAGTCCTACCTTATGACAATATTTGGTGCAATAGCCATTAGAAATAATTTGTAACTATTTTCCTCAATCCATAATTTACCATATACATGATATCTTACTTGCTGATTTCAGATATAAATACCTTTGAAAAATGTTTAATGAAATAAAGAGAATTTTGCCTTGCTAGGGATTACAAATTGCTCCTAAAAAGAATACAAAGAAGAGATTCTATTAATTACCTAAGATGTAAAATAAGTCTATAAAGAGAGAAAAAAAATAAGTCTATAAAAGATCTGATCACAGAAGATACAAGTCGGGAGAGACCAATTAAGAACTCTTAATGATTTTCAAAAATTGTTGGGAGACATTAATTGGCTAAGGTCCACAAATGGATTAACTACTCAAGAGCTAGCAACCTTACAAGGTGATAAAACCTAAACAGTCCAGGAAAATTATCAGCTGAAGCTGAAAAAGAATTCACGCTGATAAGAAATTACAGCCAGGCAGTGGTGGTGCACGCCTTTAATCCCAGCATTTGGGAGGCAGAGGCACGCGGATTTTGGAGTTCGAGGCCAGCCTGGTCTACAGAGTGAGTTCCAGGACAGCCAGGGCTATACAGAGAAACCCTGTCTCAAAAAACAAAACAAAACAAAACAAAACAAAAAAACAAACAAAACAAAAAACAAAAAAAAACAAAAAAAAGGAAATAAATTAATTAATAAATTACAAGATAAACATATAGATCATCTTGGTCCAAAGATGTCCTATATTTTTTTGCTTTCTACTCATTCTCCCACAGGAATTTTTATGCAGAGAGATTATACCTTAATATTTTTAGCAAACAAACAGAATAAAAAATTTAAAACCTCCATAGAAAAGGTTTCTGAATTGATTCTGAAACGAAAAATGAGACTTGGTCAATTACCTAGAATAGATTGTGGTACATTTTATTAATGTTGAGATTGCTTCATTATGGACAGAAAATGAATGCTGCCAAAGAGCCTAAAGTAATTTTCGGGGAAGAAAGTAACAACAAATACCTAAAATGAAAGCAACATCAATTTATATAAAGAACTAATTGGCCCCTGATATAATAAAGGGATTCCAATTTCTGGAGCCCCTACATTTTATACTGATACAAATAAATCAGGAAAAGTAGGCTATAGGTCAGAAAAAAGCAAGTCAAGTGGCTCAGCGACTTTGTGATTCAGTTGAAAAGTCAGAATAATGAGTTCTTATGGTATTATTAGAGTTTGCAGAATTTAATATAGTAACTGACTCACAGTATGCAGAAAGAGTTGTTTTGCATACAGAAACTGCTGAACTTATCCAGGATGGTTCTGAATTAACTTCACTACTTAGCCAACTATAAGTTATAAGAAATAGAAGCCATCCATTGTATATAACACATATCAGATCTATATGGGTCTACCAGGCCCTCTAGCACAAAGCACAACTATTAGTAGTTGCTAGAAGCTTCAGAATTCCATGAGAAATACCACGTTAACAGCAAAGGTTTAAAAAGGATTTTTCTATCACCTGACAACAAGCCAAGGAAATTATAAGAAAATGTCCTGCTTGTTTATAAAACAAAACTCTATTACCTGAGGGAGACACCCAAAAAGTACCCAAGGAATTTGGCAAATAGATGTGTTTCATTTTGCAGAGTTTGGAAAATTAAAGTATGTATGCCATACCACAGAAACATATTCAGGACTTCAATGGGCAACTGCTTTAAGTTCTGAAAAACCTGATTCAGTAATTACACACTTATTAGAAGTTGTGGCAGTTATGGGAATGTCCATACAAATTAAGACTGACAATGCTCCAGCATATGTCTCTAGTGAAATGAAACAATTTTTTACATATTATAATATAAAGCATGTCACATGTATACCACACAAACAGGACAGCAGCTGTGGAGAGATCCAATTATACTTTAAAAGACATATTACTTGTTACAAACAAAAAGGAGTAACAAAAAAAACCCAGAGGTAGATTATATAGTGCTTTATGGACTTAAAAATTTTTTTTAATATGAGTGAACAAAAAATAACAGCTCCTGAGACACTGGATTATGGAAAAAAAACTGATGAAGTTAATCTGCCTGTTTATATTAAGGGATGGCCTAACCTCAGAAAGGAAGGGGTTTTGTGTTTGTTTCTACAGGAAAAGAAAAGCTGAGGATTTCTTTCAAAGTGATAAAAATCATATTTGACAGGGGGAGACTTCTGAAGATCTTGGCTGCAGATGAAAGAAAGAAGTCAGAAAGACCAACAAAGCAAGTAACTTGTATTACTGACCCCTCTGCATGGGAACAGTTCTGAGACTGGCTGAGACATGCAAATGTCTCCAGCAGGACTTCAGCTATACATAGTCAATAAATTTTGTTGGCTACAGGGTCCTCATGACTTATTATTACATGCCATCCTTGGTTACATAGTCCAAACTAACTTATAAAAAAGCACAGATGCCTTACCTGCTCAAACAGAGAGCAAAGAATTCCCTTTGGCTGAACTGTACACACTGCACAGTCCATACATATGGTAATGCAGAAATGTGTATTACCTGTCAAAGTTTGTGTTCATAGAGATAAATAACCAAAATAGCAGCCCTGACAATATTCACCTTAAGGATGCTAGAAAGATGCTGAGACATATATATTCCAGCATCCTGCTTCATCCTATCTCAGACTGCTTCAATAATGTTTCCTCAAAAATCTGCACCCAGGAAAACTTCTATATGGCTGATTAGATCCTCCAACATTACAGGCTACTCTAGTCAAGACTTCAGTTAAACCCTGAACTTTCTCAACATACAGAGACTGGACAGCAAATATTACAGCTAGATTCCTTAAGACTAACCTACATTTCAATTTTTTTAAGGGTGGCATCAAAATTAAAACAATGCCCCAAATCACCAGAAAACAATTTTAAGGGAATGATGCCTCCATTCCTAAAAGGTGAGATGGATGTTGTTTTGGTTGTCAAATAGATGATGAATGTTGGTCACCATTTAAAGGAGTTGGATACAAATTGTTAATAGTCTTAGTCAGGGAGGAAACAAAATGAAGAAGGTTAGATTCAGGGATTTTTTTTCTTTTTCTTCCCTCTATCCTTCTTTCACTCACATCTAGTCTAAGGGAGGACAGGGAGAAGGAGGGATGAAAGAAAAGGGGGAATATACAAATAATAAGACAAAACGGTAGATTATTGAATCTACTTTTACATCAAAGAACATCAACAAGACAAATACCTTATATTGGTATAGATCTTTGTACACTGATACAAATTATGGTTATATTTCATTACATTGGTATAGAGCTTTGTATATTGACACAAATTTAGGACCATATTTTGTTTGCTACAACTTACTAAGATATTGTACCTATGCAATTCATTTAAAAATACAATGTAAAATTCTAGTTCTTGAAAACTGCTATTACAAACTATTTAGGATATTTAAGAAATGCAAGTTAATAGTAAATCAATCAAACCTGTGGTCATGTTAGATATTAGTTTAGCTAATTATAGAAATCTGCTTCCTAGGTTGAACAGATAGTAAGCAGCTAGAAATGTTGCCTATTTAGATGTACTATATATATAGATGGTTTTCAAAATGCTCAGAGATCCAAAGAATATGGCATTTAAAGATGTTTAATCATTAAGAGGCTTATATGAAAATGAGACAGGTCTGCTCCTGGCAGGAACTCCACTCTACTTAAAAGAAGATGATGGACGTTGAAGAACTTTTGTAATAAAGTTTGCTTCAAAAGTGGCAAGCTAGCCACTGGGGGGAAAACTGTCCTTGCTTCAACTGCACAAAATGGACAAACAAGATACAGCTGAGCTTTGCCAAGACAAGTTAAGCAGTCCTTACCTTCACAATTCCTGCTCAAGAAAATGTCTGTCAGACACCTGGGCTGGAAGGAGGAAGGTAGATGCTCTGTCCACACAGAGAAATCCTGGGGAACTGTTCAGTCAATCAATTTTCTCTGTCTTTTCTATAGTTTGGAAGCTGCTTGTTCCGCACTTCCTACATATTCAGGTAATATTTATTCCTTCTCAGGTCTCTGATGAGGTTGAAGACTAGATAGTTATAATCTCACAATTAAGCTTAACTTGTTTAGGATTTTTCTTTTTAAAGTTATGTCTAAGAAGATGTTTTAGGTTGATAGTGAAAATTGTAATAGAAATTGATTTAGGTACAAATCTCTACCTTCACCTCAATAGGATAGATAGTAGAATACTTTCTCAAGGATGCCAAATACATATGGACTGGACATTGTGAATGTAATCTTACCTCATAGCTTTCATAATAATTATTATTGTATATAGCTAGTTATTAGAAAAAAGAGTCTTTTATTAGACTAAAAGGGGGAAATGTTGGCATGATGTCATTGTGCTCTGTGAAGATTATCCTTTTATTATTCAAATGCTGATTTCGATGTCCCTATATCAGGTTGCAATCTAGAAATGGCATTGTAATGCTTATTCTAAGAATCTCCTGTTTCAATGTTATGTAAGCACTGCTTCCTAATTCCCTCTGATTGGTGGAAAAAAGAAAAAAAAAGTTGATCAGCCAATGACTTGGCAGAGGAGATAATAAGGGCTAGATTTCTGATCCCAGCCAGGGGAGGGGTAGAGGGAGAGAGAAGATTCACCACAGTTTGAGTCTCAGATCTAAAAGTCTGGGCATTTAAGCAAGAATGTGCTGGTCAGCCTTTAAGTTCTCTCTTCAGACAAATGATGAAACCAGAGGGCACCAGGATGTGCATGTGTCACAGCACTGTCCCTGTGATTATGTCAGAGACACACACTGGCAGGACTGCTGAAAGCTGCTGTCCATGTCAAATGCTGCCCTTTGTGAGCTTCTAAGACTAATGGACCACAGCACAGACGCACAGCTCTTTTTCCCTTCTCACATAACTGTGTATGGTGGATGTTCTGGTCACTATGGCTACTATTACAACACATCTCATTTTTACTGTCCCCCCCTCCCATTTCTCCATTAGTCACCTTCATGACAAGATCTGTTTTGCCAATTGTTCCACAAGCCCAAACCTCATGCCATCCCACACAGGCTATTTCAGCTCAGCCCATTTACTAACTTTCCTATCAGCCTCAGTGAAAGCCTTCCAGCTGGAACTGAACTCTCCAACTCAGGTTTCCGGTCTGTAACTGCACTTAATCACTTTCCTCACAACACTGCAGAGTATGAGCTGCATGGTCCCCTCCCCTTTAAATTGTAAGCTGCCAGACAGTAAAGAACTTTGTAATTGGCAAGGCACTAGATCTCAGAGCAAATTATGCAGCCTGATAACATCATTCATCAACTAACACCACTTTGGTCCACAGGTTTCCTAGGCACACACGAGTCATTAGCCAACCCCCACATCTGTTACTCCTGCTATCACCCCCTTCTACTTCTCATCAACTCTAAGTTACATACGCTTGTTACCAAGTTACTCAGTTTCTTCCACCCACTTTCCTGCTCAGGGCATCCATCAACAACATCCCTGTTGTGATGTGATGCTGTGATTTTTATTCCATAGAGAATATTGCCCTGGCATCTACAGCAGAATTCTCTAAACTCCCACTCTGCCTCAGCTGACATCTCCCAGGAATCTACTTTCTTGAACCCCTTTGAATTAGGGCAGCTTTTTCAATTTTTCCACAACTAATAAATACAACCAGCACTTTTCTAGCTCAGTTCTTATGTTTCTATAGTAGTATACTTTTCTGTCTTCACATATAGAAGACTTCTGATATGTGGCCTTTTATACAACTGGCTATAATCCATCCTTGTTAATTAAGCACACCTTACTCGCAAAGGGCTTTTCCTGGTCACCTGGCCCATCCCTATTTCTTTCTACTCCAGAACTGCTGTCTAATAAAATTGTGGCAATTTTACTGTCCAGCAGGATACATTCCTTATCCACTTTTCCGCTTCATCAACATGAACATTATCAGTTCTGAAGTAATTCTGCTTCTATAATCTTTAACCTGAGGGACTCAATTTCTCACCACAGATGTTCTCCATTTCCAATGACCTTGCTTTCTTACTTGCTTTCAGCTACTCTTCACCCTAATATGCCAATCCTCCAATGCTTACATTTTGTCTTTCCACTGCTCTCCCTTGCCTGCTCACTTCCCCTTTCCTATCCAACTTGTCCCTAAAATCTCACACTCAGCTTGCATAAATAAGATACTTGCAAAGTCCTTGTTGGGTAAATCCGTAAGTGGAAGAAAAGGTTCAAAGAACTGGGAGGCTGAAATCAAACCCCTTAGAGGCTGTTGGAAAACCCCACCCCTAAACCCACAGTCAGTAACCTAGCAACAGCAGGCTACATCATCGTCAGCTGCCAAGATACAACACAATTCCACTGCTGCCATTACTAGGGGTATATTACCCCTATGCATATGTGTACCCCTTATTAAAAGCCAGTGCCTTCCCCTCCCGTTCTCTCTCTCCTTCCACTCTTGCTCAGAGGCAGCCTCTGCATATTGCCCACCCCCCCAATAAACCTCTTGCATGAGATCTGTTGCATGGTGTGATATTTGCAGCATGCCTTAGCCTATACCCAAGTTACTCAGCCACTAAATCATAACACTGGTGTCGTGACTCAGTAGGATATCCTGGTGCCTGTACACTTCCCAATCACGGAGTCACACCAGAACTCTATCCCTTGTCCCCAATCTTCCTGCACCAGACTCACTTTCTGGCTCACCTAACGCTAGGCACCCAATCCAACACTGGCAAATAGCAAGTTTTCCCTCCAGTCCGTGTAAATGCTTCCCTGGATCTGAGGGAGTAACTGTTGAGTTTCTGGCACCTCACTGGTATTCTTGGAGGCAGAGGCCCCCAGCCATGGTCTTGAAGACTACTACTGAAGCCCTTCACAGACATCCACTTCTGAGCGTTTCCCTTGGGTAAGAGACTTCACTTTTGAGCTTCCTTCTTTTTCTTTTTTCTCCCCTCCCTCTTCCCCCCCCCTTCTGGTTCCATTTGAAAGTCCTGGTACCCAGTACCTGTGTCTCCTCCAGCTTTTAGCCTTGGCCCTTGAACTGTGAGGTGACAATCGCGTGCCTTCTGGAGAACTTCTGACCGCTCCATCTAGCACTCAACTTAAAGGCCTCTAAACTTATCTGCCTTTGGAGTGGACTATATCTCAATACCCCTTAGACAAATAATCAAAACGGCTGCGCAGCAGCATCCTAGATCCCGACACTATTAGGAACCTCTATAGAACTTCCATCAATCTAGGAAATGGAGGGAGATTCTATGTCTAAGCTTTCTCTTATCTTTGCTCCAAGCCTTCCCTCTGTTCTTCCTGTTCCTGTTCCCCCACTCTGCTTCTTCTAGCTAAGAAGTCTGAATAAGAGGAAACTTCCATTATTCTTAACTCTGCTGTAAGAGCCCTCTGAGCCTCCCTTGCTAGTCTCAACCCATTGCTGCTTCCCTTCTGGCTCCCTCAACAGCAGGCTACTCTAACCATGCCACTCTGGCACCTACTTTCACCCCACCATCAGCCTCACCCCTACCCCTACTACTCACTCCTGCTCCAACGGGAACACCTGTCTCTCCCTATCCACTTAACTCCACCTCAGTTCTCACTTTGCAGGAGGTTGCTGGAGTGGACGGCTTGGTCAAGGTACATGCCTCCTTTTCATTAAGTGAACTCTTTTAAATAGAAAGAAAAAAAAACATTAAAAACAACAAAAACAAAAAATAAAAACAAAACCTGGGGTTTTATATCTCTAACTCATCTATTTTCGTTAAAGAATTCCAATTTGTTACCAAACCCTAATTTATTACACAAACCTTCTATGACATATGTATGATTCTAAGTAACAATCAACTTCCCAATGGGGTAGTCCAACAGGGACCCCCATGGGACTACAATACCCCAGGGGACATTCTAGCTAGAGATCAGTTTACAACCTGCCTCAGGTCATCCAGGACAAAAATGAAAATCTATCTCAATTTCTAGAATGCCTCACAAAGGCCTGCTTACAGTATACCAATCTAGACCCTAAAAACCCAGAGGACAAACAACTCCTCATGACCTATTTCTTTTCCCAGAGTTGCTCCAATATCAGCGCCAAGCTTAAGTGCTTGGAGACAGGACCCAACCGCACAGGCAGAAGTCTTAGCGCTGGTGGGAGAGATGAAAAAGGCCATAAACAAAAATAACAAATGTTGACCAAGGCCATTCAACCAGCTTTAGCTACTTCCCAGGTTTCCTTGCTTCCTAAGGCTCTAGGACCACCAGGTCTCTGTTTCAAATGTATTCAGGAGAGTTACTGGGCCTGGGCCTGCCCTAATCTCCGCAGGCTACCCTGGCCATGTCCAAGTGCCTTGCTGAATTGCCTCTGCGTCCCTTAAAGTGCAGGGACATCAGACTCAGATCACCCTCCAGCCCACCTTTTAGGCCTAGCCATGGACAACTGAAGGGGTCCAGGCTCCCTTGGTCTGACCACAGGGAGCTCTGGGTAAGCATTATGGTAACCCATCTCCTTCCTCCTGGACACTAGGGTCACTTACTCTACCTGATAGTTTGGGGACCCACCTCTCCTTCTCATTTCCCTATTGTCAAGGCAGGGGGGCAGCCTTACCAACCTCACCAGATCCCACCTTTCAACTGCATTTATAGAAGTGTTCTTCTCATCCATTCTTTTTTTTTTGGCTTTTCAAGACAGGGTTTCTCTGTGTAGCCCTGGCTGTCCTGGAACTCACTCTGTAGACCAGGCTGGCCTCGAACTCAGAAATCCACCTGCCTCTGCCTCCCACGTACTGGATTTAAAGGAGTGCGCCACCCCTGCCTGGCCCTCTCACCCATTCTTTTCTGGTAGTGCCAACTGTCCCATTCCCTTATTGTGAAGGGATTTTCTAGCCAGAGTAGGAGCCTCTATTTCCTTTGAACTGCCCCCCCCCCATTTGCCTGACACTAAGCCAGACAGAAGCCCTTTTCCTCCTCCTAGCCACCCAACCTACTGGTCCCAAGACACTTCCTCTGGAAGGGGAAGAGAGGGAGAAAGGAGAGGGAGAGAAAACAGAGAAGACAATGAAAACAGGAGGTCTCCATTAGAAGTGATGGAACAGTAGCACATGCCTTAGTAAAATGCACCCCCGGGACATCAGACAGCTGGAGCAGAAATAACTCAGAAAGATTCAAACAGCAAGTATGTAGCGTCCACAGCTGGGGAAGTAGCCAGTCCAGCCACTAGAAAAGTTTTCTAGAGGCTATTCCCCCAATAACTGCCAAAACTAAATAAGAGTCTCATTCATTTGTAAGCTAGCTGGGGATAAGCATCAATCATTTACAAACTATTTCATCCCTTTAGCACCTCCATATTTGCAGCTAAAAATCCCAATGGGGCCTACGGCCTGATTCAAGATCTTCAGTTCATCCATTCCGCAGTGGGCTGCTCTGTCCTACCACAGCTAACCTCATACAACACACTCCTGCCCACTACCCCTCAGGAACCTCCCATTTCTTAGTCGAGAACCTCAAGGACGCTTGCTTTTTTATTCCCTTTGACACTCAGTCACAAAACATCCTTGTTGTTGCCTGACTCACTTAACACTCCCCTCTCTACCTAGGCACCTATGCTGCCCTACCCCAGGGGTTCCAGGATAGCCCACACCCATTTGGCCAGGCCCTGGCCAATGATCGATCGATCTCCCCGCTCCCCTCCCACTCCAAATCTAAAATCATACAGCATGTAGATGGCCTTCTCCTCTGCAATCCCTCCCTACAAATTAGCTAAACTGACACCTCTGCTCTTCTAAAAGATTTCTTGTGCAGTCGGGGCTAATAGAGTCTCTCTGAGGTCCAACTGTCCACCCTTCAAGTCACCTACTTGGGATTAACCATTACCCTGGATAAAAAACACCTAAAGCTGCCCCGTGCAGTCCCTCTACCAAAAAGATGTTATCATTCCTAGGAATACCTAGCTTCCTTTATTCCTTCCCTCATCTGCCCACTCTATGACCCTCACATGAACCCCTGCTCACCTACTGCCAAGCCCTATCAGAAGCTCCACAGGCCCTCATCTAGGTCCCAGCTCTGTAACTCCCAGACCTAACCCACCCCTTTTCCCTCTATGTAACAAAAACAAAAAAAACAAAAAAAAAAAAAAAAAAAAACCAAACAAACAAAAGAAAAGCACTTGGGTTGGGAACCCAGGCCACCAACTGAAACCTTCCTTTGCACCCCTGGTTATATCTGTCAAAAAAAAAAAAAAAATTAGACCTCACCACTCAAGAT
>JADRCD010234318.1:11441-32971 GCA_019843815.1 Montemys delectorum
TACCTCCCATCTGGATTCTTTCTCTCCTGGTGGCATTAGAAGAAGATTACTACACTTGATTTTCAATCACGCCCACCCCTCAACATCTCAAATCTTCTTTCCCAAACACATACAGACCACTCTCATCTCATTCTTGCATTAAAAACCTAGAAGAACTAGGTTCCTGCCCCATCCCACATACGAGAGGGCACATTTGCTTCAGGCCATCTTATACCTGGTATACATACATAAGGGGAGCCAAAATGCAGGCTATGTCATAATGTTCGATACCAGTGGTTGAAGCACAGACCCTCCCTGCCCACACCACTAATCAACAGGCTGAACTAATAGCTTTCACTGGTGCACTCCAATTTGCATAAGGACAATCCCTAACCATCTACACAGACCCCAAATAAGCCATTCACATTCTCCTATCACCTGCTGCCATCTGGAAAGTTTGGACTACTTAGTACAAAAGAAGGCTCCATAACCAACTAACACTAAATTATAGCAATGCTAAAAGTCTCCCATCCCCAACTGCCAGTCCCATCAGACTGACAATTACATCATCTCTATGAGAAATAACCAAGCCGACGACGATGACGGGGCCTACGGCCTCATTCAAGATCTCCAGACGAAATGGCTAGAGCTGCAGCCCTTGGAGGCTTGGACCCATCTCACCCACCATAGAACATCCCCACTATCACCTCCTGCCAGTGATGATAGTGGACTCACTGGAGAGCACAATTTACCTTGCTACCAGACTCTAAAAAGATAAACTCACACGACAGATTTCAATGTAACTTTTTACTATCCTTTATTTAAAGAAACTTGTTTTGCAATGAATATTCTCAGTAACCAACCACTGTGTCTAATGGTAAATGGCTGGATGGGGAAAAAAGATGTTTAAAATTTATACAAGTTATAAAGGTCTAAAAAAATGTTTTAAGGTATATAAATGCAAGATCTCTTTCCCTTTCTGTACTGTTGTTACATTAAGACTTCAAAAGTTCAGAATTTTAACACTCATTAGTAGAGTTCTGATAAGCTATTAATCTAGCTCTGATAAGCACTGACTACTATTACCATAGTTACAAGTTCAAGATTTTTACATTTCTTTTGATTGTCTTCTAAGGACAGATTTAAAAGTGCTTCTACTAATGCTAAAAACATCTCTGTTAATCTATGTAACCAATACTCTGGGCTGCCCTCCCCCAGCTGACCTTCCCTATATAATCCAGCCATTTTGGTTACATGGCCCTGTCTAGCCTTTATTCTCTTGGCTAGTCCTTTGGTCCAGATGTTCCTGTCTCCAGGTTCCTGCCCTGTTTGAGTTCCTGTCCTGACCAGTGGTATGGAAGTGTAAATCAAATCAAATAAATCCTTCTCTCCCCACGTTACATTGGTTATTGTGGTTTCATCACAGCAGTTAAAACACTGACTAAGATAAGAACCTCCTAAGAACAGAGGTAGAGACCAAACTAGCAATAAAATGTAAATAAGAGTGGTCATAAGGCACACAGGGACCAGAATCAACAGAACTTAGCACTGACTTGGTAAGACAGCAAGGGCAAGGGAAGAGTCAAAATATGATCCCAAGTCTTCTAATCAAGAAGGCATTCTTCGAACTACACAAGAAAGAAGAAAACTGAGTCATGTGTGAAACTGACTTTTCAGGCAGAGTTGGCACGTGTGCTGCCATGTGTACTAGAAGGTTGGAGGGCTTGGAGCCCCATCCTGCATCTGTGCAGGATCTGTGTGTTACGTATCCATTTCTCAGTGCTAACTTAGCATGACTTTATGTTGGGTGAGTGCACTGTAAAGATGCAGAGTTCAATATTAGGATTGCTACCAAGGAGCAGGCACCAGAGAGGAAGGTGCCCATTCAATTATGCACCTTACTGCAATCAATTCTCTAAGACTAACTTTAAAAAGAAATACTACAGGTACACAGAGAAGGATGGATTAACTGTGACCAAGAAAGGTTCAGGCAGGTAAAATTCTGGGCAAATTTGGTTTATCAGGCAGTCGTATCACTTAATAGACAACCAAAAAAAAAAAAAAACCATGGTATGACACAGGAGCTATACAGAAGAAACAACTGACTAAACAGATGGGGAATACAGAAAGAATAGAAAATGCTGACTCCATTGAAGGTGAGGGTCTCACACAACTACTCAAGTTGATATGTTCACTTCAACGGAGAGATTAAAGCAGGGTAGTAGCTATATCAAATCCAGAACACTATACTGATCCAAGGAATAGAGAACACATTTAGTATTTACTGGGTTAAACTATACATCTACTGGTGTACAGACTACAAGTAAAACAGGATCCCCAGAGTCCAGAACATGCATTCCCAAAGGGAGAATATGGACCCCGTAGGTATGAATAAAATGGCCCTTTGAGAAAGAGCCAAACAGAACAAAAATTTTAAATGTTGTTTTCTGACATAAAGTCTCATGTAGCTCACGCTAGCCTTGAATCCCTGATCTTTCTATCTCCACTACTCAAGTGCTGACATTACAAGCATGTACCAACACAAGCAGTTAAAAAAAAAAAACTATTATTTTAAACAAAAAGCACAGTACATGCTAGGCACTGGTAGCACATGCCTTTAACCCCAGCACTTGGAAGGCAGAGGCAGGCGGATTTCTGAGTTCAAGGCCAGCCTGGTCTACAGAGTGAGTTCCAGGACAGCCAGGGCTATACAGAGAAACCCTGTCTCAAAAACCAAAACCAAAACCAAACCAAACCAAAACACACACACACACACACAGACACACACACACACACACACACACACACACACACAGTAGATAAAATCATATCCATTATGTGAACATGGGGGGACAGGACAGAGAGAAATGTGTCTAAAAATACTCCTTATAAGGGTAATAATTTCCTTAAGTCATAATAAACACTGGTTTAGCTCTATGATAACAGCTGGCATATAGTACTCTTAGGTTTAATTTTATTTAAACTTATTAGATAAATTACTTAATACCTACTGAGTACTAAATGCATGCTAGGAGCTATTTGTATATTCATAATGATGAAATAAAATAATACATGTAACAATGTAACAGGACATTATCTCACAAACAAAAACCATAGCAACTATTATTTTAGCTAATAGAAACTAGAAAAGGACACCTCCTAACCATTAGAAATTTAGTTTACAACAACAGAATTAAATATAAAAGTGGAAAGTTAAATTAGGTGAAATTCTTAACAATTTGCTCTTTAGGGAAACAGAGTTAAGGCTAGAAAGATGGCTCAACCATTAAAGGCTAGGCTCACAACCAAAACATCAAGAAACAGAGTCAGCAGGATGTGAACAGACAGGTCTGTCATCCTAGAACTTGGGAAGCAGAGGCAAGAGGATGGCAAGTTCTAGCCCACCTATAGGTAAATGATGAAATCCTGCCTCAAAATGAATTTGAAACTTAAGAGAAAACAGATTACCATGGTCAGATAGTGCTGCCACAGGGAGACTCTGTGCTGGGAGCACAGGCTTACAGGACTGACGAGTCAAGAACCAGTTATAAATACTGAAATCATTTTCCTAAACTAGGTTTCATGGTTTCTATAATTCTTCCACTCCTGAGAGTGAAAACAGTCCCCAACTCTCCCCTCTCCCAGTGTATGCACATCCATACAAATTTAAACACTGGGAAAAAGTGAGCCTTGTCCCTCAGCACCACTGTTTACTTGTACTGTATCTCTGTCCATGCAAATGTTCTCTTTGAACTGCAGCACCATTTGCTTTCCATCCCCAAGTGTTGTGGGCCTTTTTGTCAAAGCCAGTAAGTAGATGCAAGACCTAAATATAAATTAAAAATCGCAATTTTCTTCTATTATATTACTCTACAGCCTTCAGTGGAAACACATACACATACATAAGCACACACATACACACAAATACATACACAGAAACACAACACAAAACACAGTCATAAACACACACTTATTAAACACGTACTGACACGTATTAAACAAAGCCATAACTAGCAATAGCATGCAAGTATTAGTAAGATTCAAAACAACATAAAATTAAGTGTGGCCTACAACAGAACATAGTCACTACATTCCATGCCCCAGAGCATTAATGTCTCTCTTCAGAGAGTCAAGCATGTTATGCCAAAACAGGAGGCATAAACAGAACAAATCTTAGAAATTAATGAAGCATTACAGCAAAGCTGGTCAAAATATAGCCAGCACTCTGGAAAACTGTCCGGAACATCAATTACACTTTACATTATTCATGTAGACAATTTTTCCTATGAGAAATACCCCTTGTAACAGCACTATAATTATACTCTAATGTATTAAATTCTGATTATCAACCCTAAGAAGGCCATTAACAACTCACAAACAGCTGGGATGTAACTTAATGGTTATGTGCTGGCTTAGTAGAAGTCAAGACCCCTGTGTTCAATGACCATCACAAATGCATTTGTCTAAATTTTCAGCATCATTTTTAAAAGTGGAATAAACCTGGTATTATTTAAATGCCAATTTCAGGTCTCAGAAAAGAATGCTTCCATGTGTCCACACATGAAAGAACACAACTTAAATCTACGCTGATGACCGGGACAGAACAGTGAGCGTGCTGACTCTCCATCCCCAGTCATCCCCACTCTGTCAGTGGTACAGCTTCACCCATCACAAAAACCACACAGAAACCATCATCTGACTCTTAGTCATTCCCACACATCTGCTCATCTCTGTTGTTGGACTACAATGTCCTTTCTTTTCCTTTGTTGCCCTATTCAAAACCCTACTACTGCAAAGTGGGGTACTGACGTTAACCCTAATACAAGCCAGGTACCCTCAGACAGACAGGGACTACTCTGGTCTTTTCCAAACAGTGTCAAAAGGTAAGACAAAGAACCTTCTACTTTTCTGGAGTTTCTTTTACTTGGGAACTTCTGACCCCCAGGTACACATATTCCAGAGAAATATTTAGGATACAAACTTACAAATTAAGAAAATCCCTCCTAAACAAATGAATGTCCATACCTATTTTTGAGGATTCACACCTGGGACTACCAAGTATACCACCACCAGTACTTTTTAACAAAAATAACAGCAAGGTATTATTGTCTATGAAACACTGGTTTGCAGGACTGTTAATAAAATCATCACTACTTTCTTGTCACATTGTCACTTGGCAGCAATCAACAGTAATAAACAGAATATACAGTCCAAGCATTAACAGATTCCGAGGCTCATCCTGATTCCTCCTAAACCAGTACTCCAATTCAATAAAACACTTCTTGTAAAAGTGAAAATTAGACACAAACATAACTACCATCATACATGCTTAACTTAAAAGAGCCCAGAAAGTTAGACATGTGTCACCTACTTTTCACACTCCTAGGAAACAAGTCTCAAGAGGATGCAGGATCAGCCATGTTTCTTCTCCTCCCAGGCTCAGCTGACCACAGTTGTTGCAGTAAGTTCTAAACCACCTGCTTTGTTTAAATGGCTTTTCTCACTGTCAATTCAATTTCTGTTGAATATCCCATGAAACGAAGAGGTACTTTCAGAGTGTTTTCTGGTTATTAATGTCATCTGACCATGAATATTAAAGAATGCCTTCTGAGTTCTGATTGGAGGAAAGCTTTTCTAGGAATGCAAATTTTGCTCTCAATAGTCACACAATGGACTGCAGTGTTCTTCCTAAGCACTGTATGTGCTTGTGCTTGTTAGTCATTCTGTGAAAAATTTACTTAAAAAAATAATAAAAGGCCTGCAGTGTGTTTCATAAAACAAAAACCTTACTGTCAGAATATCTGTCTCCAAAACAGAATACAACTTCACCAGAACATAGTTAGTGCACTTTAATCACTTTTTAAAATGTTGTGCCAGCTCTAGTGTTTAAACTTAACCAATCTAAAGGATAAGAGAGGTGTCAGAGATGATGTTTTATAAAGGAACTGACAGAGATGAGAGTCTTCACTCAGAGAACAAGATGGATCTGAGCTCTGCTAGCTGTGGCTAGTGTTTATTGGCACTTTGGAAAATGCCAATAATAAATAAAGAAGTTAGAGCAGGTCATCCAGGACACACAGTTAAATTGTAAGTATCATTTTGTTTCCAGATCAATTCAGTACATGTGATCTGTTAATTCCAACATAAATCTGAACCAATTTATACTGATAACAGCTTACAAGACTTTCCCCCACAGAATGGTTTTGCAAAGATCATATTTAAAAGTGTAACAAAACTGGTAAACACCAATGCACTGTAATCAAAATGTCAACATAGGGTGGGCTGAGTCCAGGAGCAGGGGCTCCTGAGCTCCAGCATGAACCTAGCAGCCATCCTAAGATAACTCCTCAAAATCTGTTTTATTCACCAATCTGTATTCAGCAAGCAGTTTAAATTAGTACTTAAGTAGACTCACGAGTGTGGCCTACAAGGAAAACTGCCTTATGTATCAGCTAACTGGAGAAAAATACTCTAAAGTGAAATCTGTCAAATTATATCTCAGGTTCCTGGCAGGGTGGTCAGCTTAGTCAGTAAAGCTTTGACCTGGACAGCTTTCTGACTTCAGCAAGCACCAACACCACATGAGCACCAAGACTCTACTTTGTGGGAGTGTCTTGCTTGCATGATTATATGTGCACCACATGCATGCCTAATGCCTGCAGAGGTCAAAAGAAGGTGTTAGACATCCTGAAACTGGAGGTATGGATGGTTGTGGACTGCTATGTAGGAGCTGAGAACTGAGTCTCCTGTAGGAGTAACAAGTGCTCTTGACCTCGGAGCCATCTCTTCAGACTCTCTTTACATCTTAATAAGTGACTCTGTTGGAGATTGGTTCTAATGCTTTGATTCAATCGGGAATCTGCATGTCCAAACAGTCAGTCTGTAGCGGGAAATATTTATAGCACCATCCTGTGCTAATGCAGCCTACTCTCTAGTCCCGGTGGTCTTACCTCCTCCATGGCTAGCCCCTTGCAATGACCTCCCATCTTGGGAGACTCTTGCTGTGGTTTCTGCTCACATTCCCAGCCATTCACCCCTTGTGGTTAGCTGTCATAAAACCCAGGTAAAATCAAAACTCTAGCGGCTTGTAATTTATCAGTCAGATTTATATCATAAATTCTCACTCCACAAAATGTTCACACATTTTACTCAGAGCCAAATGGTATTGATATAACTGCCCCACTAGATGGGACAAATTGTCCTATAATTATCCATCCCTTATAAGATACTCGAATCTGGATCATCTTTCTCTTCCTCCATCTTCCTTCCTTCTCTCCCGTCTCCTATCTCTCAACCTACCTTCTTTAGCCACTGCCCATTGATTGGTCCCTTGAAATTTTTATTCATTAGGGAAAGTTTCTGCCACATCTCACCTTTTCTATCCAACTAAAAAAGAAAAACAAAAAAACAAAACAAAAATAAAAAAAATTTTTTCTCTCAAATATAAATTGAGTATAACTATTACCATTCTGTAATTTATAAAGTACAAAATACACCTAACACCCAGTCCATCATTCTTGTCAATTAAATAGAACACTCTGTTATCTACCCTAACTTAAAAAAGGCTTATAAATCCTATGTTGTGTCCTGGTTAGTTTGTATACTATCTGAAAACTATCTTCTCAAATATATTCTCTCAGTGCTAAATAACCTGGGTTGGCTATGAGACTATTTAGTCTTTCAACTCTGTCAGAAATACGAGAACGACCAATTTTATCTGAAAATATAGGAAGCCTAACACAGCTCGCTCCCAGAACTAAGACAAATTGTAGAGGCAGCTGTCTACCTGTACAGCCCGAGTATATAAGAAAGGTAGAGCATCAGTCTTTAGCCTTCTGGCCCAGGATCACCTAACAGACCTTGAAAAACAGGAATTACTAAGGACTAGCCTATTCTGTCTCAGCAGAACTAAGGTGTCCTAACCTGTAGCTTGGATGATACAGGCCTGCAGGAGAGGTGGGCACTTTCTGCCCAGTGGCCACCTAGCCACAATGTACTACTTTACCTAGAGGTAGAGATGCTCAGCTGCTTCCTTGAATCCACAAAAAGGGAAACTGCTAGGAGCAGATATGTCTCAAGAACAAAATAACAACATTAAATGTCACATCCTGTGGATTTCTGATGGTTTAGAAAACTATCTACATAAAGTAATCTGGACTATTGCCCATTAATTACTTGGAGCTATTTCTAAATAAAAATATCTTGCAAACACCCTAGCAATGAACTCAGAGCCAAGAACTTGCTCTCTGGCCCTTAACTCACAGGCTTAAACATCTTAGATAGTTTATAATAACAGCTATAAAAGGACTGGGTCCAGCCTTGTACTTTTAAAAATAAAGAAGCCAGTGGCCAACGGCTGTGCAAAGGGAGACGGTGCAGGACCCTTAGACTTGCTCAGGGGCAGTCACCATGACTGAGGGATAGAGGCAGAGGCGGATCAGATTCAGAGTGCAGAGAAGGAAGATCATCCAGAATGCAGATGAAAAGGGAAAGCTGCTCCAGAGGTGTCTTGGGCAACAAAGACCAGTGGGCCTCACAGAAAGCAACAGAGTAACAAAGTTAAGAAAAATCAGATTTAGAAGGTAGTTGAGCCAGGAGTACCAGAGGGAGGAAAAGTTATGTTAGCCACAGGATGATTAGGCGTGCCCAGCCTTTGAGTAGCTAAGGCTTTTCAAAAATAAGCTAATGTGTATGTGTCTTTTGTTCATGGATCTAAAGAGCTGCTGGGGCGTGGCTGTAAGCACCACCCACAGGGAGCATAAAGTGGAGTAGTTTAAACTCACCGCTACATGACTCTTGTAATCTCATGCTACCTGCAAATGTGAATTCATTATTATTAAATAAATTGATGCCATTCCTTAGACTATGCAAGTACTTTAAAATGACAAATACAACTATTACTGTACATGTCACTGTCCTACCAACTAAGTCACTTTCCATACAGACTCCAAAGTCTTCGGTGAAGATAAAGAAGTGGAGTTGGGTTGCATTTGTTTCTTTCCCTATCAGCAAGCCACTAAGAAAGCCCAGACCACACCTCATTCTCTTCCTAGCCTGGAAAAGTTAAATACCTAAGTTATCACTCATGGATTCCTACCTACCAATGGTATGGAGCTAGACTTCTGAACACTGTTCTCTAAATTGCAGGCTGGTTGGATGCAGGAATAACAGTCCATGACATCATTACTTCTTTCTTGCTTTTGTCAGTTTTTTCTCTATTTTTATGACAGGACTGAGCAATGTCCACCCCTTCCCCAGAAGTATTTAAAATGAATAAAGAGAAAGAGAAGACCTAGATGAAGTGAGAAACTTTGTAATTAGACTTAACTGAACTGATTGGATAAGATGAGCTGTCATCAACTCTCCAACAGAAGAAATTTTCTTTAATCAACAAAATGTACTCCCTGTGAACTTTTACCACTTCTGCACTATAACTTATACTGAGAGTAAAGACAGCAGAGCACTTAGGTGAAAATCCAAATTCCAGTTCCATTTTTTATTAGCAAGGACACTGGAAATGTTTGGCTCTGCTATCTATCAAATCAGGGCTCTCTTGAGAACCTCAGATTGCATAAACAGCTTTGCAACTAGAAAAACTTATCTGCACACTTATTAGCAACTGTGGCTACACTGAAAAGATAAGTGACCATTTATTTGCTAATCACTTCCTTCCATGAATATTTGCTGAAGGACATCTTCCAATACAGTACCCTTGAATATTTCATGCACTCAAGTTGATAATCTGGATTGATCACCAGCACTCTGCTCTCATTTCTTTTCCTGTTGCTGGGAAAAATACCTGGCTAGAGCAAACAGGCATATCCAGAGGCCCATATCCCAGGTAATCCTATATCCTCAAATAGATGATACTAACTATCACAGTCTCTGACTCAATGAAAGAGACATTTAGGCTACTTGTGTAACAATAACATACACTTAATGACTGAATAACAAGTCAAGTGATCAGAATTTATATTCTCCATTCAGATTTTAAGCTAAAATTAATCGCAAGCATATACAGTTAAATAATAAGGCAACTTTGTAGTAACAGTTACATTACTGCTGTGACATTCTAGTTTTCAAAACATTTCACATCATCATACAAAATATAGTGTCATTCTAACGTATCTTTCAGCATGTATGAAACTTCTTAAGTAAATTCCTCTGGTGGGGAATTAACAGCACATAATAAAGTCCTCTTTTTCTTTCTTTTCCCTGTTATAATGCTGGAAGTTGAATACCAAACACAGGCTCTACAACTGAGCTACATTTTCAGACTAAGTCTAATTTTTGGAGACCATCTATTTGCAACTTTGACCCTGCGGTTACAAAACCAATGACAATGGAACTGGTACCTGTAAAGCCAAGGATAATAATTGTGCACAGACGAATGACTACTTGCAAGCAGCACTTTGTGCATTGAGAGCCCCGGTTTGGTCTCCCACATCATAAAGAAAATAACATCTGAAAAGCATCCTTCAACTAAGACATACCTCTAAACACTTAGAAATTGAGCTGTAACAGTTTATAACCCACTTTCTAATAATTCCACTATCATAGGATATGTTTTAAAAAGTGAGCTAACTTTATTTACTAATACAAGATATAATTCAGGAACTATGAGACACAATATAAAATATGTACAATAATATAGTTAATTCAAAACATATGGTTTAAAATGTTACTTAAGATTTTTTAATAAATAACCTTACTTATTAAAAATATTCATAATGTATTACAAATATAAGCTAATTTCAATGGCAAGATCTATGGTTTGGTGTGTTAAGCATCAGGTTCCATACATAATAAAGTCAAGCTGCTCATGATACAGCTAGCCAGCACCTCCCACTCAGACACTAAAAACAGAACTTCAGAATCATAGAAAACTTAATTCACACAGGAATAGAGATGTCCTAGATTTAAAAAAAAAAAAAAGTGCTTTTCCTTACCCAATGATTTAAAAATCAGTATCAGCCATACTTCAGGCTAAAGACTAGGAAACAGCATGCCATCTTCAGGCAAATGATACATCTGTGGCTTTTAGGTTTTTCCAAGTACAATGATGAACTGGTTATGATATTAAAATGTGGGACAGAGGAAGGGCTTATAAACATGAAGCACAGTGAGGCTGTCTAGCAAACAAAAAACTGCAGCATGACCTGTGAAATCTCCCACTCAGAGTTGGTAATTACTGAGTGAATTAATTAAAATGCTGGTCCCAGTGCATAGAGTACAAGACGTAGTGAACACTCGACAACTTGGAAGGAAACAGAGAGATGACAGGAGCAGGTAGGAAAGGAAGGTACAGAAACACTAACCTTTCCCAATTCAACAGTATTTAGGGAAACAATTAAACTTCTCAAAGTCTCTTCTTTTATCCACAAAATCTTAAGAGTTGAACTAAGGCTCCAAAAAGTGTCTGAACCAATGATGGACTTCAAACTTCTCAGTACAAATTCTTGGACCTGTTCCTGATGATTCAGAATAAGCTGGAAACAACAAACTAAAGTTCACTTAGCAGCACCTGTGACTAGAACATGCAGGTCTCCAGAGTGTCTTAAGAGCAAGCACTGAGTGATCTTGAGGTGCCTAACTGTAATATAGCAGCCACAGCACCAAGCTCTCAAGAATTCAGGACCTGATTGACAGAGAGTTTGCCTAGCTTGTTTAAAAGCCCTGAGTCTGAGCTGCAGATTCATAAATCAAGTGCAGTGAAGCACTTCTATAATCCTGGCATGAGGGAGCTAGAACAGAGGATCAGAAGTTCATGATCACACTCGGCTACAGAATATGAGGCCAGGGTGGACTATATTAGTCACTATCTCAGGAAAAACTCATTAATGAATGAATTAATTAAAATGCTGGTTCCAGTACACAGAGTACAAGACGTAGTGAGTACTCGGCGACTTGGAAGGAAACAGAGAGATGAAAAGAGCAGGTAGGAAAAGGAAGGAGAAGGCTTGCATCTCTCTGTCCTCTTTATGACTAAGAGATACAAAATGGTAGCAACATAAGCCACATAACAGATGTGCTACCAGAAAACAGTCTCCACATAAATATAATCTGTACCCTACTCATCCTGTTCTCATATCAAACTTCAAAGTCCTAAGGGGGAAAAGGGAGGAAGTATACAGAAGCACCCCCATGCCTCAAAGTCAAAGAGAAAATTACTAGGTGACTAAAACATAATGACTGCTTTCCCCAGGTAGAAGAAATCACAGGATGTTCTTGACTGGGACTTGGAATTGAGATTGAAGTTTGAAGTCACTGGTTACTCATGCACAAATTTTATTTGGGATAATATCAGATTCCAAGAATATTACTGGCAATGTTAATTTCTGTCCATTTTTTGCAGTTTCCCATTCACTTACATTATAATTTTTGAGATGTTTTATCTTCACTTCTGATGATCTTCAAATGTCAATGGTTCTTAACACATTAACTGTAAACAAACACAAAGGAACTTAGGGGGTTCAGATACTGAATGAATGAGCCCTGGAATTAAGAATTCTAAATGACTGTGCAAAGTCTGAGGGGCAGAGAAGGAGGGAAAAATCTTCACTTGCATGATTCATGTGATCTTCAAAACATAAAACTCTCTTTGTAAATGAAAACTATACATCACCAGTCATCTTTCTTTCTGTATGAAAAACAATTTGCTCAGAGCTGAAGGAAATTCTCAGCTCCATAACATGCCTTTCCACTTCTCCACAGGCGCATGTCAAGAACAGCCCTCTGAGCCAGCATCAATCTGTGCAGGAAGTGCTCTCTAACTGCAAGGCTGCCTGGACACCAGGCACCTCCATTTCTGTGTCACACACAGACCCTGAAGTCAAAGAGACTTGGTCTCCAATCAGTCCAGGCTAATCTTCAATTTTCTTATCCGTAAAACGGAAAATTTAATACTGTCTAGTTTATACAGGCTTATGCGAGAAAAGCCCATAAGTAACTTAGTATCACACTCAGCACACACACAGTAAGCCCACAACAAACATTCAGGGCTATTATTTACATTAGACTGTATTTATTATCCCTATTAACTTTGCTGTAACAACTATTACATGGCAAGCAAAATTTACCCTGGGTATTTCTATTTTTGTTGCTTCCTTTGATAAGATGAAATAAATGCATTTTTAATATTAGGAAAAGAAGATTTATTAATTTTACTTTTGACCTTTACAGGCAGGCATCTTTGCTTAGGTCAAGAAAATTATGGCTCACAGTAACTGGCCTGTGCCTGTCACAAGTCAATTACTATCCTTTTTACAGAAGCACAAACTCGAAGTAAGACACATAACTGCTTGAGCAAGCACTCATTTTCTGTCATCAGAAAAAGGAATCCTACAGGATGAGGAAGTAGGACAGATGGACAGATCTGTTATTTGTATCTGTGGAACCCTACATGAACAGTGTTCCTATCAATCCACAGAACACTTACCTACTCACTCTCAAATATTTAACTCCTTATGTTTGAAGTCATACTCTTAAAATATTTAAGTTAGGAATGGGAAGATGGTTCAGTGGGTTAAGCATCTGCTTCAAGTATGGGCAGGCAAGTTCATATCCCCAGAACTCACATAAAGTCAGAGCCATCTGTAATTCCTGTATTCCTAGAGCTAAATGAGTGGTGACAGGGGAGAGTCTAGGACAGTTCAGGGTTAGCCAATCTGGCACATGCAGCAGCAAACAAAAGAGACCTGGCCTCAGACAAAGTAGAAGGCAAACCAACACCCAAGGCTGTCCTGACTTACACACACACTATAGTATACATGTGTCTACATACACATCCACACATTCACAACATACATACACACATACCATACAGAAGATGTTTTCTCCCAAGTTTAAGAAATATTTAAGTTAGGTAATACAGAATTCATACAACATTGATTTCTCTGGATTTTTAATGTTTTAGGGCAGAATGGAAGACAAACAATGTTGGCAGTACTGATAAACTAACATAGTTTAAGATGACCAGGTTTATTTCTCATCTAGAGATAAAAATATGTGGACAGAGGGTTTGGAGCTGGAGAGGACGAAGCAGTAGACCACAACTCCTACTACCTTGCCCTGCGATCCCTTGAGCTCTCTGAAGTGAAAGTGCAGCATGGCTGCCTATTCTTTGATCCCTACTTGCCCAACTCTTCCTGGCCCAGCAAGTACTAAGTACCACTTTCATTTTAGACTCTAAGATTATGACTATTAAAAAACAAAGCCAAAACCATACACAAAACACAGAGTTTACCTTGGGGTTGAAGGTGCTGGCAAGTCTCTTGGTTTGCTACAATACACTAGAGCTCATTTTCTATTGTTACTACTGCCTGGCAACCAGGGGCATCTCCAGCTTACATGAGCAACACAGGAACATGTTTCTTGCTTTTAAATGGTTAATTTGTGTCTGGAAGAATCTGCCTGTATCCTATACTATCTGTCTCTCTTTTTCTCCTATCCTTAAGCCAAAGCCTTCAAGCTTTGCCTTAGCACCTACAGAGTTTAATATCCTAGACTGCCTTACAGCTAGCCACGGCCATAGTTCCATGCAAGAGGCAACTAGGCAGTAGGTTTAAAGCAGTGTGTCATCTCCAAAAGCATGTCTTTTAAAGACAGGAACTGTCACTCTACCTGAAATTTCAATGTCAGGCTCTAACTGCAATGTTGGCTCATATAGTAACTTTGGAATCTCAACACATGAAGAATTTGTATCCTTGGTTGGCAGCTCCACTACATCACAACTGCATTACCTCTGTGGGCTTTTATTTGAGAAAAGAAAAACTGTTGTTTCCAGTCACTGTCAGTCCAGGTTTTCTGTTGTACTCTAAGCCTAATTCCAACTTTAGGTGGAACTCAATGGATCACTACTTACCTAGCACTCACGATGTCCTGTATTCCATCATGAGAATTGCGAAACATATCTAAAATATCAATAAAAATATAACACCTGGGAACTAGGCAACAATTCAGTACATAAAGGCAGCTTGCTCCCTCAGAGGTCTCCCATCACTGTGGGAGAAACTAAGCCCAGTTAGCTGTGTGGGTAGGGGACTGGAATTATGATTGTCTCCACTAGAAGGGCATCTTCCTCAGTCTCTTACACTCTGAGTATCAGGAACCTTCTGACATCACCACATTATTTACTTACTTTATGTATATGAGTACACTGTAGCTGTCTTCAGACACAGGAAGAGGGCATCTGATCCCATTACAGATGGTGGTGAGTCACCATGTGGTTGCTGGGAACTGAACTCAGGACCTCTGGAAGAACAGCCAGTGTTCTTTACCACTGAGCCATCTCTCCAGCCCCAATATCATCACTTTTTAGAGCTCCATTTTTAACCTGCTTCCAGTAGGAATCAGTCTTATAAAATCATTCCAAGTCCTTAATTAGCATTCAGCCATTTATTTCACCTAATTAAAGGCACAACAATAGCAAGTACTTTACATATTCAGAGCCATTTTCCCTAAAAAATGGAAAACACTCCACACTAGAATCTGGAGAATTTCTACTATTCAAAATCCTAAATCACGTGCAATCTTAGGCCCTGGTTGTTTTTAATACAATAGCATTAATTTGGCAGCTTTCCAAAATAAACTTCCTGCCTTCTGGACATCAGTGCCCTGCCCAGTTATTTCCTTCCCTTGGGTACAATTCAGGTTACTTTGGTTTGGTTTATTTATGCTCTCACAGAATTTTTCCATTGTTATACTTTTCATAAATATAGTCTTACTGTAATATATCTTATTAGGAAAAGTCTTAGAGTTTATACTTTTTGACTATGTTATCCACAGCTGCAAATAATAAATACTCAGAAAATTTTCCTCTAAAGCTGAAATTTAAGAAGGAAAAGGTATAGAAAGCCCAAACGCAGCTTTAATTTCGGCACTGACTCTCACACTTGAGCAAAGCCATGACAGTAAGGCTTCCATGGTGGCTGAATCCCAGCCACGCTTAATTCCAGCTCTTGGGAGGCAGAGGCAGGTATATCTTTTGATCCTAGGCCTGCTTGATCTACAGAGCAAGTTCCAGGACAGCCAGGGAAACACACACACAAAAAAAAGTCTTGATAAAAGTCCTGGTGACTAGTGAGTTCATAATAATATTAGGTCTTAAATAAGAAAATATTAAAGTTCTTTTAGGGTCTAGAAATAATGAAATTCAAAATAATTTTAGATTACCAATACAATCAGTGCAAGACTCTGTGCCAATAAGAGTAACATCAAGGGAGCCAGACATTCAGCCAGACAGTCAGTCACCTAGTCCTGAATCTATAACTTCTGACACAATTCCTGGCCATTTGCCTCAGAAAACACACCACAAGTCACAATGGGAATACATAAGAATGTGATTTTATATAAACCTATCACTACTGGAAAAACACAGAAACACACTTCCTACCAACATATCACTTTCAAGTGACATTAAAGCTAAAACTACAGATGAGATTTTGCAACAAAATATGCTTCAGGCATCTGGGAACTCTTTGCTTCTTAAGACCATGGTAAAAACTCACACAAACAGTAACCCAGGGTTTTATTATTTTCAAATGACGGTAACTTTAAGAAAAACATACAATTTAAAAATGCAATTAAGTTGACCGGTAGGAGAGGTGGTGTCCACCTATAATTATGGCACTCACGAGATGGAGGCATAAAAAAGCAGTCGTGAGTGGCAATGGCCTTCAGGGTATATGCATCCTCTTGCTTTGTTAGTGAAAGTTAGGCATAAATATGGGACATGGACCAAGCAAGCTAATAAATTTATCCACTAGAAAGCAACTCATAATATCAAAATAGCCAGAGACAAATAAGTATTACCCAGAATAGTTACAGCTTGAGGATGAAGAAAAAAATACACATTAAAACGAGTAAGAGGGAAAATTAGAAAATAGGAATCAAAGTAATCAAAAGAAAAAATGAGGGCCTAACAAGCTCAATAGACAGGGCTGTGCACAGAAAAGGAAAGAAAAAAAAATGCTATCAATAAGACCACACAGGGTTCACGTGAGTTCACATACAAGTAAGCTGAGGATGAACTTGAGATTGCCCGGAAGCTTAATGGAAGCCTGGAAGATGGAAACTAGATGTAGGTAGTAAAATATTACAGACACTGCTGAAGGTCAGGTCTATCTGAGCCTTCACAACAGGCCTACAGCAGATATTTATTAATATTTATACTCCAGAGTTCAACTTAAACAAAGAATCAGAGAAAGACTAACAAAATACAATTACAGAAACAGCTGGATGACGGGCATGTTAAAGTAAATTTTGTCACAGCACCCTAGGAGAGGGGAGCCACATGTGTGCAGAGTACCCGGGACCTGCCTAAAGAGGGCAATGCCAAGCAAGATTCATCCATCACTGCTTACTACAGTTGATTAGAAACTTCTGAGTATTGTATAAAGAAAAAAAATGGTCTTTTGAAGATAAAAATATCAGATCTATATTGACACAGAAGGCAGAGTTAAACCTACATCTCTAAAATGACTCTTGCAATCCATCAAAACACACTTTTAGTAGAAACTATACTTCCCAAAGCCTTTCATCCAACTTTAACAGAGTATGTATAACATTTAAAAAAAAAATCCTGAAATGATTTTTATGTTCATTTTCATTTTTATGTTATTAACTATTCAAACACAGTATTTCAACTAAATTCATCTTATAGAAGCATTTCAGGCTATTAGGGTTTTATCAACTTCAGTTATAAACTTCAAGTTTTTGCTAAACTGAGATAATCTCCACTCTTCAACAAATAGAAATAATTCTCATAGCTAAACGAAATAGAAATTTAAGTCAGAGTTGAAGAGATGGCTCAGCAGTTGAGAGCACTTGCTACTTTGGCAGAGAATCAGGATTGAGTTCCCAACATCCACATGAGGTTCACACCTGCCTGTCCTCCAGTTTAAGGGAATCTCACCTCCAGGACTCCTCCCTGCATGTGGTACACATGAACTCATGCAAGTACACACACAAAAAGACAGTTTTAAATAGTAATACATTTATCAATCAACTGGGTGAAAGAAACTGTGTGATACATTATGAAATATTAAAGATGATTTTCTAGAGTATATGAAAGCAAATAAGATAATTTCTTATTTGAGCATCTGTATAAAAACAAACAAACAAACAAACAAAAGTACAACTGTGGAGTGACCAGGCAGAAAAAAGCTGAGCTATCATAATCAAACACCAATACTTGCTTGTAGTACTTTGTTCTTTGTAGACAAACAAAACAAAACTTGAAATAATTTAGATATACATTTAACATAGTAAGTGGAAATACGTCTACCTTGCCTGTACATTCGAATCACCTGTGGCTGTCTTCCTACATTAAGCTTAAAATTTAAACTAACAAGTTTCTATGATGAAGCTGTTATCTACAGTTAATTGAAGAGTGCTCCAAACCGACACCACATATAATGTACATTGTGTTGGTAATGTCACTGATGTTTAAGTTGAGAAGCAAACTCTGTGAGGCTGTGTCCCCTCTCCATTTCAAATCTAAGCATGCTTGTCTCAGAGTGTCCTCTAAGACCTCTTGTCTGGTGACAGGCTGGACCCCAAACTCTGTGACTAGAACAGAAGAATGAAAATGTCACGCCCTTGTCAACTGAACTCTTGATAAAGTAAAAAAAAAAAAAAAAAAAAAAAAGGCTGCGTCCTTAAACCCAACTGGAGCAAAATCCACGACCGGAAAATGAGCAGGAATTAGAGGGGCAATGGCCATAAAGAAACTGTATTTTCACTTCTCACACCAAAAGACCAGAGGAGGAAGCGCAGCTCTGCTGGGCTCTCCACACCCGCACGGGATGCCCGTGGCTTTTCCTCTCTTCGGGGTCCAGCCTCTCCAGGCCCAGGTCTCTCCTCCGCGTGTCCGGGCATCCCTCCCGCAGGAGCAGCCTCGGCCTCTCCTCCCGCACGCCCTGGCATCTCCATCCACACTCGCTCCCGGCCTGTCCCGGCACCGCACGGCCTCCGTCCCCACACGCCCCGAACTCACCTGGACAGTGAGTCCTCGCTGGGCAGCCTTGCCGCCGGGAGCTGCGCGCCGAGACTCTCGCAGCTCGAGCTCTTCTCCATGGCGCGAGAACTGGCGGCCGCCGGCGCGAGATGCAGAGGGAGGAGCGCACCGGGCCGCAGCCGCGGTCAGCCCCGCGCCAGGCCGACTCCGAGACCGGAAGCGGCCATGTTCCCCCAGCCTGCACTGCGCGCGTGGGCTGATGGGAGTCGGGCCCCGTGGCTCTACAAAGCGGTGCGGTGCGCACGCGCCCTGGCTGCCCAGTGAGAGGCGGCCAGCGTCTGGTGGAGCGTTTCAGCCAAGGAAAATTTCCAGAAGAGGACACTAGTATGTCAGAGAAAAGACACAAGCTGTGAAGGCTTGGTAGCGGTGGACTCGAGGACAATAAGAGGAACGTGGGCAGCCTGTGGGATGAGGGGGTGAGGTGGGACCTCAAGGGGCAGAAGTATTTAGGATGAGGTTAGAGATAGTGAAATGGACATCATAGGTGATGTGAGAACCCATTTTGTAAAGGTAACAGTGAAGCTAAGCAGACTGATTCCACGGCCTCCAGCTACGTTGCATTTACATCTGCTTCCTTCTGTGTAAGTGTATTAACCTCACGGAATAAGTGTGTCGATAAATGTAAAACGCCTACAGCAAGGAACGCCTGCTTAAGAAGCGCTCAGACAGCAGTCAATGGATGCCCATATATACACAACCTAACAAATTTAATAAATGGTAACTTAATGAAATAAAACTAAAGGATGACAGAGCATTAACAAATGGTTGGCAGGAGAACGTTAGTAACAGCTACACCGAGGGGAGGGGAAGGAAAATTTCCACCTCTGAAGGCGTTATGCATTATACAAAGCAAAGTGAAAATGGAGTTGAATTTTCAGGCCTCCGGTGACAAAAATATGGGTTAAAGTGGCTTGAAAGTGTGTCTGTACCTGCTAAGCACTTTGACACCAACCTATAAGGCGTAAGTATTGAAGTGAGAATGAGGGAGAAGCTGCTAAAATCACAAGAATTAGACACAAGCACTGCTGAATGCCATGGTATAACATAGAGAACAGACTTACATCCTGTGTGCTCCTTCATATTACCTTGCAAAGCAGGAAGGGAGTATGGAGATGGAATGTGATAAAGGAATAGGAACAGGGTAAAGGGGAAATGTTAATACCAGTGGCTTTCTGTTACTCAGGTCACAGGAAGGAATTTCTCGAATTGTGACTCTGCCTTCATCGTGTCACATGTCTGGAAAGCAAGAATTGCAAAGATTATTTCTGTAAATAAAAGAATATGTTAAAATTCCTACTAGGATAAATATAATTGTGCTCTTACAAACTAGATTTAATTTAAAACAGTTGCTTGATTTTAAAACAATCATAATTTATAGAACCGAGGAAATAATTCGTGTGCTAGCTTTCCTTTACAGTATTCCCAATGAAAGATTTATTTTGGCTGATGGTTCAGGGATTCCAGTCCATGGTCACTTGGCTCCATTGTCTTTTGAGCCTGTGGAAAAAGAACAGCAGAGCTGGGAACACATGCTAGAAAAATCTGCTCATCTCCAGGTGACCAGACAGGTGACAAGGAGGAAAGGAGAGAAAAAAAGATGAACGGAGTCTTAATTAGTCCCCTCCACCTAAAATTCCCACTACCTCACAGTAACACTATCAGTTGACAACCTAGCCTCTAGAACACGTAGCTTGTGGGAAATATTTCAGATCTAAAACCTTTACACTGTATAAGTACATTTGTAATGGGTTGTCCTGATGCTGCTTGTACTCAAATGCTAAGTTCTGTATCCCAAGATCTGGTTGCTCTAAGACTAGCAGATCCTCATCTATACTAGCATTTGTTGGATAAATCTTGATCCCCAAATTATCTGTAATTGGTTAATAAAGATGCCTACAGCCTGTAGCTGGGCAGAATAGAAGTAGGTGGGACTTTGGTTCCTAGGCCTGGGGTCTGTCTGAGGCAGGAACCATGAAGAGGGGAACAAGGAGGAAGAGGAAGAAATCTTCATGGGGATTGTAGTGCATGGCCTTGAGGGCCAGCCTGTTGAAATAGGAGCAGCTCAGGCAGAACATGGAAAGTGTTATCTCAGGGTTATTGACAGGGAAGTAGACAAAATAGAGGATTGCTATCTACTTAGCTCAAATGTTTAGTATAAGCTAAAAGGCTTATTATAAAATATAAAGGCTTATGTGTCTCTTACTTGGGAACTGGATGATCTAAGGTGGGGTAGAAACCTGCAAATAATATTTACCACAACATACATTCCCTACAAAACCAACTTATTCCAATTGCATTCTATATAAACTAGAAACGTTATTGTCTTAGGGTTTCTATTCCTGCACAAACATCATGATCAAGAAGCAAGTTGGGGAGGAAAGGGTTTATTTAGCTGACTTCCACATGGCTGTTGATCACCAGAGGAAGTCAGGACTGGAACTCAAGCAGGTCAGGAAGCAGGAGCTGACCCAGAGGCCATGGAGAGGTATTCCTCACTGGCTTGCTTCCCCTGGCTTGCTCAGCCTGCTCTCTT
>JADRCD010234318.1:33071-45721 GCA_019843815.1 Montemys delectorum
ACACAAAACCACCCAGTACAGTTATCAATGGATGAATGAATATGTGGTTGATTATGTTAATCCCACAGATTTGAGGAGAAAGTTCACTGACCCAAACATCATGGCCAAATGACTTAAAGCAAGCTTTTTAAAATTTGTATACATGACCTGTCTTGCCCTAAAGGTAGGGTTCAAGAGATCAACTTTGAACATGAGGAAGGTTTTTATAGTTCAGGGGTAGGGGTTTCCAGTGAGGGTTGTCAGGCAAATACTCAGGGTTACAGAAGCAGAGCATACAGGGTGGTCATAACAACAGGTGGTCATAACAATAGGTAGTCACAACAATCTTTTCAAAACAAAAGCCTGGTTTCCTTCTTCTGGGACAGTACAGAACCATCTGTAATTAAGTTTACAGGTGAGGCATAGCCCAATTCTTGAAAAACACAGATTTAATCATAAATAGGCAGGAACCTATTTTGTGTTTACTATAAGATGGGTTTCAAATCCAAGATGGTGGCAGGTTGGTTCATCAATTAAATCAAAAGATTTAGCGCTTCCATTTTCCACGCAAGGATAGATAATAAGCAATTGTTTTCATCTCTGAAATTTTTCAATAGATCTTAATTGCACCTCTCTGATAGGTCAGGAAAATAAATAGTCAAGTGAAACACTTTGATGAACATAAATATCTGTAAGATTCACAATAGAATGTATATATTGCTTCTCTGTCTCTATCAGCCTTTTAAAATGCTGACTAATGATCACTTAACACTTCAACTTGTATATTCCCAACTATGAATGTTGAAGAATGAACTCTTAAATGAAAGACCCATTTCTAGCACTGTATTGATTATTATAAACCCTACTTCCTGGGTAATATAACTTGTGCATGACCCTCTCTAGTGATTATTATGGAGCAGTATCAAATAGAGAGAGATTGCAACCAGAAAAGCCTGCATTGCAATCCTGATTCTGTCACTAAACTCACTTTGTTTTCCATCTCTGAAAACACAGAACCGGTTGTTTTTCTTAACAGTCAGTCACACAGGAAGTTCTTAGTAAATAGATCTGTTGCTATTACTGCTTCTTTTCCCCAAGCAGTCCAGCTTTACTTCTAACCTGAATGATGAAGAATAAAAAAGCAAAGAATAATTTCAGATCAAGTTTAAATAGCTGCATTCTTTATCTCACACATTGCTTGTTATGTCTTATAGCCAGGAAATATGAACCTAAGACTTTTTTACATCCCAGTTGCCTCATTTTTTATAAGAATACTTCAACATCAGTTATTGGGGAGATGGCTCAGTAAAAGGGGTATATTGTGGGGCACACTGTGATACATTGTAGCTTCCACAAAGATATTTTCTATGTTTGTTTTGTTTGTGTGTTTTTTTATTTTCTTTAATGGGGGAGGTTGCAAGCATGGAGGGGGACAGGGAGATGAGTGGGACTGGAATACATGATGTAAAACTAACAATGAATCAAAAGTTGAAAGGAAGGAAGGAAGGAAAGAAGGAAGGAAGGAAGGAAGGAAGGAAGGAAGGAAGGAAGGAAGGAAGGCAAGCTAGCTGATCAGATTGTGTAAAACAAGGCAGTAAATAGCTTTCTTCCATGGTTCTTGACTTCCCTCAATGATGGAGTATGATGAGGATGCATAAGCCAATAAAACCTTTCCCTCCACAAGATGCTTTTGATCGGGGTGTTTATTATAGTAACAGAGAACAAAACTAGGACAGGCACCCGAGGCAGAGGAGGCCTCCATACACGTGTGCATGTGCCCCTATGCAAGTACACAGATTTCCATATGTACACGATACTCACAAATATACATGTCTACATTTGAAAGAGAGGAATTAGAGAGGTACCCTAGTGGATAAAGTGCAAAGCATGTACATCCAGAGTTCCAGGTAAATGCTGATGGGTATGGCCATCCTGCCTATAATCACAGCACACAGGATGTGGAGACAGATTCCCTGGCACAAGCTAGCTGGCTAGACTAGCTGAATCATCCAGCTCTAAGTTCAAGAGAGACTCTCCACCAACATATAAGATAAAGGGAGATTATAGAGGACACCAGATGTCAGATTGTGGCTTCCAAATGTGTACATGTGTATGCCCACCCACACACATGTGAACATGCATATATACACTGTACACACAGACATACAAAAAAAAAGTCTCAGCTTATCCCACATCAAACGAGATGTTGCAATAATTTATAGTCTAGGGACATATCTTATGTAAAATTTTAAAGTTCTTCTCCAAAGTTAATTTTTAGTGTTTAACTTGCACTAGTATTTTTCAAACTACCTGTGGAGAAGACCGTTAATTAGGGTTTTAATTACAATTATTAATCAATACTTATAAAAATAGAAGAAAAATTAATTGCTAAAAAACAAAATTTAAAACACTAAAGGTATGCAAAAATATAAGGTTGGAGTTCTTTCTAAGTGTATCTCATGAAAAATTCACAAGCATATTTTTTTTAAATTTTAAGATTTATTTATTATTATATCTAAGCACACAGTAGCTGTCTTCAGATGTACCAGAAGAAGGTATCAAATCTCATTACAGATGGTTGTGAGCGACCATGTGGTTGCTGGGATTTGAACTCAGGACCTTTGGAAGAGCAGTCGGTGCTCTTAACTGCTGAGCCATCTCTCCAGCCCCATATTCTTTCATTATATACTAGACAACTAACATTTTCATGCTATAGACACTGTTTTTTTTAAAAAAAAATAATTGTTTAGATCTGCAATTGTGTTATCCATCACTTTGTCAAAGGCTGTATATTAGATTACCAGAATCTAAATAAGGAAATAAGTGTCTTTTGAGACAGTGATATGAAGAACTATGAATAGAAAAGCATAGGGATAGTAATGTGTACTTCTCTCAAAACACATAAACACAACCCTTAGAAATATCAAGCTTGCACGAGCCTTTAAATTATCTATAATAGCTACCCCCAGGCTGGGCCGCATATCTCACAGTTTCAGTCAACTGTCCTTAGCAATGCTGATGATACTACCTGGAAAATTCCAGAAAGCATGCATTTTAAAGTGCATGTTATACTGACCAGGTGATGGAATCCCATGCTAACTTCCTCCTACAAGAAACATAGCACTGGATAGTTACCTTGTAGCTATCTCCATTTTCAAATAGAGTTATGATATCGCTACTTCAAATGGTGTCTTCAAGCAGTCCTCAGATAGTGGACCAGTGCTACACCACAATGTCTGCCACTCATGTCCATTTCCTCATAGAGATGTTATCATGTATCATCACAAGAAGAAAGGTTGTAGACTACAAGAGTATGAGAAAGATTGTATTTATTGTACATTGTTCTAGTTATTAGCTACAATTACACTCTTAATGTGCCTTATTCAGCTTGACTGCAGCACATTAGTTACTTTTGTTGGGATCAAATACCTGACAAAGCAATTTAAAGGAGGGGAGATTTACCTGGCTCATGATTTGAGAGCATACAGTCCGTTGTGGCGGGAAGGTATAGTGCCAAGGAAGTGTTAGTGAACCCCAAAAGACCAGACAAGAGCTGATCCAATGCAATTACATCAGGACCTTTATTTGAGCTAGCTCCAGCTCAGCCCACCACGGACACACAGGACAGTTTTGGTTGAGAGAAGGTTTTATATAAAGCAGCAAGGGTAGGGGGGCCGGGCAGTGAGTGTTTCTAGCCTGGCAAACATCTAATTGGAGTGCTAGTATGGCCTTTAGCATAATTGGCTGGTACTGGGAGTCAAACCATAACCTTAACTTCTGCTTCCCTCTGCATTGGTGGTTGTTAGGCAGGGGGTGGGCTTGTTGGGGATTAACCTGGAAAGGCTAGATTTGTTGGAGGAGATTAACCTGGAGCCTTGTTGGAGTCTTGTTGAGGTTAGCCTAGAAACTGGAGCTAGTTTCAGGTTTTGTTGGGAAGTAACTTGGAAACCAGTGCTAGATACTGGCCTGTTAGTTTTCTTGAGTTCAAACTTGGGTCAGGTTCTCTAAGATGAAGTTGGAACCCCAAAATTTGGCCTCTCAAAGGAATGGCAACAGGAACAGCTTGTGAATGGGACTCCTCACCTTCTTACATCTGAGAGAAACCAGAAGCAAAGGCGGAACAGGAAACAGACCAGGGCTATAAAACTCAAGACCCAATCCTAGGGACCCACTTCCCCCAGAGAGGCTCCACTTCCTGAAGGTTCATGAGGAACTAAAGAAGCAGTGTCAAAGGCAGCTAGACAGGGAGACCCTGCTTTCAGGAAAATGTAACACTGTACTATGGACCAAGCTCCTGCAAGTTTTGGCTAAGCCCTACTTTAGTTTGCACAACATGAAAGCAGAGTACAGGTGACTTGGGAGAACATGAAGTGAGAATGTTCCAGTCACTTCCTGCTGGAAGAGCTGAACAAGATTTAACTTGTTACCTAAATAAGACAGAGTTCATGTCTAATCAACTTAATCTCCTACTAAATGAAGGCATTAACTCTTTCCAGAAGATTAGAATAAAACTCAGAGACTCTAAAAATAACGTCTAGGACATAATCCAAAATTGCTCCAAACATACTCTCAACAGAAAAAAATAGTCAAAAGAAGCTAAACTCAAAAGTCTAAGATGTTAGAAGTACCAGGCAATGGCTTCAAAGCAGCTAATATTACTGGATCCAATAAATAAAAGAAAACACAGTGATCCTCAGCAGAAAAGCACATGTTTTAAAAAAAATATAGCATATATAATACAGTATAATATAAAAATATTGTCATGTAATATAATATTTGGTGTGTATTGCTGTGACATAATGCCTTGAAATAAACAGAATAAAGATAATATTTCATCACAGTTTTGATTGATTCCATCAAGAACAACTCTGTTGTTTCTGGACCAATGGTAGCATGATGGACAAAGAGCAATGACAATTAGATTACATCCATAGACAGGAAGCAAAATAAAGCTATTGAAATCACAGAAGACAGAAAGCAGAGAAAAGTGGACTGCAGAAGGGTGCCAGGGCAAGACAGAGCCCCTCCCACCTCTCAGTGACCTAGTTTCCCAACTGGGCCTTCATTTTTTTTCTTTCCCATCCCCTACTCTTGACCATCTCCTACTTGACACTAACTCCCAACAATGTCATCATGTTAAGAGTCCATGAAGGAACTAAACTACATATTATCTCAGAGCTTTCATAATCCAATAATTCTTAAAATAATCTTACAGATGCAGCCAAGGTTGTGCTTTTTATCACAGGTATGTCATAAGCCAAGATGAGAAGATTATTCATCACAGGGCCAAGTATAGATTTTCTAGCATGCAGGAGAGCCTGGGTTCAATTCTCTGTACAACCTCTTTACTGTAGGAAATACTTATAACCTCTGGAGGTGAAGGCAGGAAGATCAGAGTTCAAGGTCATTCTCAGCTACAAAGAAATTTACAGACCAATCTAGGATGTAGACTCGGCATCTACTATCTACCCACTGATCTATCTATCTATCTATCTATCTATCTATCTATCTATCTATCTATCTTTCTATCTATCATCTATTCAACCACTCATCTATCTACCTATCCACCTGCCTATCCATACATAGAGATAGACAAATATACAAAGAGATACAGAGATCAGTGAATGATCCTAGGGATGTGAGAAAGGAATTGACATATCAGTCAGCTTTTACTCTATGCTTGCACTGTGATAACATGCTCTGAATCTCAGAATGAGTCCACTGAGAAAGTTTTGCTTCTCTCTATAATTATTTGGCAGCTGCACATGTGCTCTATACATCTTTATGAGACACTAAATACAGGAGGATCCATACCCAAGACACGAGTAGTTCACTTTTCTCATGGCAGAATGAAGAGGTTCTCAAAGTTTCTTGGATAGGAAATTCATCGTTTCATTCATATTTTGGTATAAGAAGTAAATTCCACCCTGGAAGAAGAAGACCTAAATCTAACCATGCTCTCTAGACTGGAGCTGTAAAATTTTGAATGAGTAGTCCACTCTCACACAGTATTTTTCATAAGGTAGGCTTTTACCACCAATAGAACCAGAGGCAAAATGTAAACATTTGAATCAGCAGAGGGCAACATGACCCAACAAGGAAAGAAATAAAAGAAAAACGTTTTACAAACAACGTGAATAAATGGGCAAAGTGGGGACTTGGGATGCTGCCATGGGAACTGACGCAGTTCTATAACAATGTGGAGAAACAGACAGTCAAGGTTAAAGCCAAGGGGCAAGGAGGTGCCCTGCCTCGTTTCCATTTGCACCTATGCAGGAGTCTAACTGATGCAACTGACGTCGTATCTAGATTCATACATTCAAAGAAATCTGGAAAATGTATTTCTGCTTTCGTCCTCTGCAGGTTCAGAAAGAGTATATAAAACCCTGAGCACTATGCACTGTATCCACTGAGTCATTCCTTCTGCTACCGTACTCTCGTGAGCACCATCCTATTGATATTTCGAATTCCAAATAACAGCTTCAACAGTACAAGATTATGTTACCAGCCATAATTAAATTACACTAGACACAGATAAAAACATACTTCTTAAAGGGGGCACGTTACGTCCTAGGATCTGTATCTCTGAGTAATGTTTATTTCTTTTCTCCATAAATCAGAGTGACAACATGATTCCCTAATAAGATGGGACTGATTAATGATATTATTGAGTGATGAAAGTAAGCAACCATACTATATAACACAGTAAGGAAAAGAAAGATGCATGAAGTAAGATGCTGAGCAAGGAAGAAAATATGGAGTCTGGCTGGCTGGCTGGCTGGCTGGCTGGCTGGCTGTGTCTGTGTGTCTGCATGTGTGTACACTTTCATGTGTTTGTGCTCATGGAGGTCAACTTGAGTGTCAGTCCCCACTTCCATCCTCTTTGACCTACAGTCTCTTGATGGTCACCACTGACATTGAGCTTGTGTCTGGGGATTATCCTGGTCTATCTCCCATCTCCCTGTGGGGTGGATGGATCACAAATGCATGCATTATCGTATCCTACTTTTATATGGGTTCTGGTGATATGAACTCAGGTCATCAGGCTTCCACAATGTGTACTTTGCCCACTGAGTCACAAAAAGCACTTTGCCCACTAAGTCCTTTCCCCAGCTTTTATAGTGAGCAGTTTATCTCTCAGACTTTGGTGGATAGTTATTATTTATTTATTTATTTATTTATCTATTTATTTATTTATTTTTCGAGACAAGATTTCTCTGTGTAGCCCTGGCTGTCCTGGAACTCATTCTGTAGACCAGGCTGGCCTCGAACTCAGAAATCCGCCTACCTCTGCTTCCCAAGTGCTGGGATTAAAGGCGTGAGCCACCACTGCCCGGCTATAATTTCTTAAGATCTCTTTCCGTGTTCTTTCTGTCTTCCTTCAGCACCTCTGCTAGTTGAGGTTCTTTGCTTTTTTAGGTAAATGAAACCCATTGCTTCTTACTGCAGCAACTGCTTTCTATGCACAAATTCATTCACTCTGGGATCTCTAAATAAGCTCATGAAGTTCCTAACTTCCAGTTTGGTGAGCTCCCAGTCCTCCACAGACAGGTCCGTAGGCCAACTCACTGTAGATGATTCCTCTCTGAGATTCTCTTCCCAGGTGAGTCTAGGTTGTATCAAGTTGACAACTAAAGCCAATTATGACAGTGTAATGTGGGAAAGTTTGTACACAAAAGTGACCGTACACCCTTTCCAGAATCTACAGTTACAGCGATATCATAGATTGAAGGCTTCAAAGAAAAATGAAATAACTATTATCTTAACATTGTGATATAAACAAATGAAGTATGAATGTGTTATAATCAATAAAATACTTGCAAAGAGCAGTGGTTGTGGTGGCCTCTCTTGAGTAACAGATGGTTCATAGAGGTAGCAGTCCTGGACTCCAGATTTGACACTTCCTTGGTGCAGAGTATGGATTTGGTCTACCTATCCTCTCTGGGCTTTCTGCAGGAATGAAATTAATGTTCCTTTTAAAAAATATTCATTTTATCTTTTATCTTTTTCTTCCCTTCTTTCTCTTTTTTTTAATTTATCTTTTTTATGTTTTAAGATAAGGTTCTACTTTGTAGCACAAACTGGCCAGGAGCTTGCTGTGTAGACCAACCTGATTTCAAATTCATGGCAGTCTTTCCTCGTCTGCTTTCCAAGTTCTTGGGTTGTGTACACTCGGGAGTCATCACACCAGACTATTCTTTTTTATTTATTTTAATAAACACATATTAATGATGTAAAAATGATGGGTTTTCTGGTGACTTTTCATCTTTTTCCATCTACTCAAATTATGTGCACATAAACACAAGCATGCACATGTTCAAATATGAGCATGAAGTAAACTGACACATGTAAAGCCACTGAGTGTCTGGCAAGAAACATTCATAACTCTAATTTGCTAACACTCTTGGCTGCATTAAGATAGACATAAAGTGTGGGGCAGACTGAAAGAGGACAGCAGATTAAGTATTGCTATATTTTCGGAGCTACATGAAGATCCCCACAGCTATGTTATTAAAGAGAACTCAGGGGCATGTTAAACAATATTCAAAGACATAATCACTTGACATACATATACACGTACACACACATACATAATATATATTAAATGTTTTTAATCAGATACCATTATGACATTTAAGCAGAGTGTTTCTGTAACTCTCCTTCCCACCCTTTGCTAGCCCTATTTCCACTTTATAACCTCCCTCCGCACTCTTCCACTTTATAACCCACCCCCATGCTCTTTTCCTCTTTTATGATGTACAGGTATTTTAGGAAAAAAAGCTGTTTCTGGGTTTTAATCCATTCATTTTGTCTTCCCAGGTAATGTGATCTATATGACTTTAATTTAATTGATCAATGGGCACTTCTTGCGTTGAGAAAGTGATTCATCTCAGTTTGATCCCATTTACTAAACTCCACAGCTTTGCAAAGGCTTCCATCCTCCTTTGATTCATTATAATGACTTTCACATTCACTGCCTCCTCATGACTTCTTGCTATACTGCTCCAAGCACTGAGAAGTAGATCAAAGATTACTTGTGTATTGGGAAGGAATAATTTGTCCAGGGAGAGATTACATCTTGATATATTGTCATTGAATCTCTTGGAGAGTGTTACATGAACTGCCAAGCTTTGAAACCTGTCGTAAGTGTCCAACATTCACTGCCTAATGTGCATCACATTTATGTGGTGTGAGAAACCTTGCATGTCTCTTACAACCAATAACGAATAAGAGTACACCAGCAGTTACCTCTTTCTGGCCTTAAATGAAGTTTGTATTTTGAGCTGAAAACTAATCAAAACACCTATATCTTCACAAAAGGCTGAAATCAGTTTGAAACATTCAAAAATGAAGATAAAATTGAGTCAAAATAATCTAAAGCTTATTTTTGCTTCAGTTTCTCTTGGCATAACCAAAGAATGTGATATACCTTTTCTAACAATGATTCCATCCTTAATGCTCCAGTCTAATCAGATATCCCCTTCCTTCTGCCTACCCGGATGTGCTGTTTACAGTCTTTACATTCACTCTGCATTCACACTTCCTTCATTTACTTTTGTCTTTGTTATGCCTTCTATAACCTATTTATAATATAATCAGAATATTATTGTCTATTGTCATTATATATTAATATGACCCCTAGTTATATATAAGAGAGCCTATCAACTTTGCCCACCAGTGTTTCCTAAGCATGTACAAGAGGCCATGACATGAGATAGGAGTTTAAGAAGATATTGGGATGAATGAATGGATGAATGTCATTCACAGTTTAAAGTATTGATAGGATTTGGAAATCTTCGTGAGAGTGTCACCGAAGCATGTTCAGTTTAAGTTCCTGGATAGTGTGCTTCTTGTTAGAATATGTTCATGGATTCTTCCTTTTCTGCAGAGTCTGCCCATGACCAGGTCTAGTTCTAAAATTTATGCTCATTTCTTACTAGTGCTTTCATGTCATTCACGGTGATTTTAATCAGTTCAATTGCAACATCTGTGTGCTAGGATAAAGAAAAAAACCTAGCCAATCTTTGAATTGTATTCTAAAGACCTTTGAGCCTTGTTTAAATCTCAAAGTTCAGGTTATAGAATCATAACACTGTACTATTGAATGCTCTTTTTTTCTGTCCATAACATTTCAAGGCAAATTAATACTGATTTTAGTGAGTGCATGTGTATTTGTGTGTGGTATCTATGCACGTGTGTTTGCATGTATGTAGACACATATGTATGAGTAGGTGTGAAGTCTCTGGACATGTCATATGCTTCCAATAGTATTTGTCACATGGAAGATAGCATTTGTTGTGGTAGTGGTTAGTATCTAGACAAACCCTCTAAATATAGAACCTGTCATGTGTCGAAAGACTACTCCATGAATGATGCTTAGTTATGTGTCTGCTTAACATAAAACACCTTATACATTGCTCAAATGGATTTTTCTATTGATGTGTATAGGCTCAAAAATTTCAGTGTTGGACAGGATGAATACTAATGTCTTCTAAGGGGATATGGAAGGGTGGACTAGAGAAATGAGCAAAAAATCCACCTAGCTTCAGCTTCCTAGGATGAGCACTACCTTAGCTTTTGCTGCTCTCTGTCACCTAACAAGTTTCCAGAGCAGAAGGAAATAATAAATGATACATTTATGCATAAAAAGATCATACAAACGAAATGATTCTTAAGATTCTGGTTAAGCCATACAAAAGAAAAAATACAAGAGATTATGAAGACTCCATGATAAAATGGGGCTTAGGAAATAAAATGGAAAAAACAAATATTGAGAAATATTGACATAGAAAAAAGATTACAACTATGTAAATAGGAGATGCAAGTTAAAAATAATAGAATAGGGGGCTGGAGAAATGGCTCAGTGGTTAAGAGCATTGGCTGCTCTTCTAGGGGACCTCTGTTTGACGTCTAGTACTCACATGGTGGGTCATAACTCCAGTCCCAGGAGTGCCTTCTTTTGGCCTCTGTGGGCACCAGGCACACATTTGGTGTGCATACATATATACAGAAAAACACACATGCACATACACACACACTATACACACATATATTTTTAATTGAAATATAAAACCATATGTGATAGGTAAAATAGCCTCCGTGTTATCCCTGGAGAACAGTACAGGGGCTATTACAGAGAGAAGTGCAAGAAGATGCCTCTGAAACGTCCTTCAGCCTTCTCTGAGTTCCCTGATGAATGAAAATGGTGTTCTGGTAGTGTGGATGACATCCTTAAAGATGAAAACTATGCTGGCAGAAGAGAAGGCCTTGTCCTGTGACATCTGGGTGCTGTCGGTGTGGAGAATGGTGGCTGGGTGTTATTTTATAAGTCTGTGTATTTAGCCTGAGTAGCCTATGGTTACTCTATTTAGAAGACATGAAGCTCCCTTTCCAGAGAGTGTCCACTACTATTGAAATGCTAAGGGACAGGCTTCGAAATGAGTTTTGGTGGAAGTCTTTCATAACTCTCATCAGCATGACCATTATAATTCAGATCAATATGCTCACGGTCCTGGCACACAGCTCTGTGTCTTCTAAGCTCTCATTCCCGATCCTCACAACCACATTGTGACATAGCTGCAGTGATGCTTTCTTTATATAGTTCTGGTTGAGAAATAAGATATGCAATAGTTTTCCATATAAAGAGGTCATCTAACTTGAACTGTCAAAACCCAATCTTCACAAACACCACTGGTGTTTGGTTTTATGAAATGAACAAAGACAGTGATTTTTCCACTCTCCAAGCAAGATTATGAGCAGCCTCCAAATCACTGACCATCATAAAGACTAAGGAAAATGCTCTGCTAACTTTAACCAAAGACTAGATGGAGAATATCTTCCTCAGAAATGATAAAAGGCAGAACTACACCAGAGGAGACAGGCACACATTACACAGGATGGGGTGATCTCATTCTCTGCTATACATGCAGGTTCTAGAGTGCTTTTGGTGACATGTACCTTTAAGTTTACTATAGAACGAGCAAACACAACCGTAAAGATAATTTAATATTAGATACATTTGTGTTCCACATAACTTTTCTTAATACTTAATAGAGAACATCTACTTTTCTAAACATGCAGCCTCCACACTTTACCTCCCACTACTTCCATGACTTTATGACAACTTCATTGGCTTTTTATGGATATTTCAAAGCTATATGCAAACTCAGTCTGCTTGGTATTTATAAAAACAGATCACTCTTTTATCTTTTATGTGATATGAACATAAGTAGTAGCTAGTTAATTTAAAATACAAAAGTAAAATTGGATGAGGAATAGAGTTACTTTCATGCATAGTACAGTAAGTAACGTAAATGTTTCAAAGCTATTATTCACCGTTGTGATTTGTAAGGCTGGGTCCTGCCTTTCAGCTATGGCTTTACTCTCAGATTCCCGTGCAGGTCATTGTACAATGTATTTTCTATTATTTCAAAACACAGGCTGTATTAAATAAATGAACACCCAAGACACTTTAAAGCAATCTGAGACACTAAAGCAAATCTTTAGTGATGGAAATACTGTTTTGTTGCTATCTCGCACCCTAATTTTCACATATGTAATCTAATAGCATTTATAAATTATTTATTGTGAAATACATAAAATATTCACAACATATATCTATGTATATATTACACTTATATACCATATATATGTATATACATATATATGGA